>ML817934.1:0-17695 GCA_009831015.1 Picea engelmannii
GGAGACTTTCATCCTCCAAGTAGAACTTTAATCTCTCTTATATATGGGGTCATGGCCAATAAAATTTGATCATTAAGCACTCAATAAAGTGAGTAAGCTTCATATTATATGTTGAAGGTAGGAGTAAAATTGTTACTATTGCAAAGCTGCAAGAATACTCAAGCCACAGGAATACTCGAGCTACAGGAATGCATTTGCTACAATAATTGCATAACTTCAAAACCGTTTAGTTATCACCTTGCCAACCTTAAAAAGTTGTTGGTTCAATTAAAAAAGTTAAGGTCTTTGCCTTATTCTGTCTTTGAATTGAAATCCCTAAGGTATTTGAACATTCATTTCAATGAGCTACGGTCTTTCCAATATGCCCTTGGAGACTTGAAAAATATTGAATTCTTGAATGCTAGAAACAACTTCAGTGATTTAGTAAATATACCAGAATCAATGGGTGAATCAAAAAACCTTGTTGAGTCGGATATCAACAACAATCAAATCAAGAAACTTCCATATTATTTTGGGAGTTTGCATCATTTAAAGAAGCTCAACCTAGATCAAAACCCCCTCATGACACCACCAAATGAGATTGTCTACAAGCATGGAGTCTATAAAGGAGCGCATGGAAAAAAGAAGGTGGGATTATTCGTTGGAAGAGGAACAAAAAAAATACATATCAGCCAATAGTAATACTAATAATCAACCACATATTGGTTGGGTGCAATGAGGCACTTCTGTGTTTGGAGGTTTATTTTATGGAATGAAGGAAAGCATCGGACGATATTTAGGGGCATCAAAGAAACCTCATATGGAATCTTAACTGGAACATCGGTACTGAATTACTTTCCCATCTAACACTTTTAATAGTTTCTATACCCATGCAACTTTGCATATTGTCCATTTTTTTTCTTTCTCGCAATTCTACTGTCAAGAAGATGATAGAATCAGTTTGGGATCTGCCCCATTGACATATATTTGCAATTGAAATCTAGGGTGAAGTAGAATTAACTTGTGGTGCTTGATATAGCATGTAGATTGAATTCATAATTTACGTTTATGCATGCAAGCAGAAAACAATTATATTTGGGTGTTATAGGTCATGCACTTGTATATTGAAACAATATAAATATGCATTGCAAGGTAATAATAGGAAGAAGGGAAGTTGGTACAATTTTTTCAATGTATCAGACTTGATAACAGTTGAAAATGGCTTATATGTGACGCTTGAAGCTCCACTAGTTGGGTTTCTTCCATGGTTCTACGTGGTTCATGTGACAAGGTTCTTAAACCAAGCATTTTGAGGCATTTTTTTTTAGTTTCTTGAGTGTTTTCTTGCAGAGATACAACTAGCATACTTTTAGGCTCGAAATTTAAGGTAGATACAACAACATTTTTGGGAGAATATGGCAGCTCGGGAAAGCAGATTTGAGCAGATTGGGTTCTTACAGCTTGGTTTATACATAGGTACATGGTTGCATGAGGGTATTTTTCCTCTTTTTTAATCCTTTTATGTTCATCCATAACCCTGAATTAGCCTATTTTAATGCTCATGTGCAGGATATAGGCTCGAAGTGTTTTCCATTGCATTTCTTAGTATTTCATTGAGTTTTGATTAACATTAGGGATAATTAGTGTATTTTGTATTTACTTTTGAATTCATGGTTGATGTGTTGATAATTTTTTGTTGGTTTACAAGTTGATATTGCTCAAAGTCCTCTTTTAGGTTCAAGAAGACAAATTGTTTGGCTCCAGTGCGTGCATTTTATGAATATTTGGTGGAATTGGCACATAGATGCAGGACGATGGTTCAAAGCTACAGAAGAGGATTACTATTATGGACCTGTTATCGCGCAAAATGTAGGTTGGGAAAACCCTGACCCAATCCACAATGTGGAGATAACGATGGGAGAGTTTACCCACTATCGCCTCAGATAAACCCTCCCATTGCTTTAGTGATGGAAGAATCCAACACAAGGAGGGAGTCTCGGGTGACCCTAGGGGGAAATGAGACGAAAAGTGATATGATGGAAGTGATGCCCCTTTAGGTCAAGATACTAAGTGGAATATAGTTTGGAAATGAATCTCGTAAATGGTTAATAGTTTCCAAGAAACTTGAGTACCTGCAGAGGATGATTGTACCTTCCTGAGACACAAGAAAAGACGAGATACAAACCAAACAATCCAATGGACAAGAAAGTTAAGCTTGATGTCCCTATTTGCATCAGTCAATAGAAATGTATATCAACAAGTAAATGACTATTAAATCTGATAGAGGATGCTAAAAGTCAGGTAAATGATGCAAGAGATAAACTAGCAATTACTAGTGTAACTCAAGTATGAAAGAATAAGACTTTAGCACAATGATAAGATTTTTATGAACAAATATTGTAGAGATATATTATCATCCTTATGTCTGTAACAAACTATTTCTACAGCAGAAAATTTCAACCCACAAAAAGTATAAGTAAACCACCCAAAAAGTGCATTGAGACTAGTAGATTATTATGGCAGCTTGCTAGCAAATTTTGACGGTTGAAATGTGAGTTATAAATAAAAAAGAGAGTAATTTTCTGCAGCCCTAATGGTTGTATATTTTGTTTAGTTATATCTCCAAGAATACTAAGCAAACCTAGACACCCTAGAGGCTGTAGCAACCTCAAAGCGTCAAGAATAGATCCCAACTTAAACAATATCAATATCTCTCTAAATCACGTTTACCAATGTAAACGGGTTTTTTTTCCAATGCAAACTTCAAATTAGTGCCTTTAAAATTTGGGTGAATGGAGTCTTGAAAAGCATGATCAGTTAGATCAAAAAAATCCCTAGGGGTGTAAATCCTCTTACTCCCTAGGGAATGCAAATCAAACTAAGGTATATCTAGGAGGGTGTACACCCTTGTACTCCTCCTAGAAACCTTGCAATAAATGACTTGTAAACTAGAAAATGAAATGAAGATTAATGAAGAGTGTATGCACTTATACTCCTCCTAGGGTTTCAACCAACAATAATCATAAAACAATCAAGAAGAACTAACAATTGCATATTTTCCTTACTAATTCTAAGAGAGATGCAAGATCAAACCCTAGTTCACCAAGCAATGACCATTCATAAGAAAGAGAAGAAATCTCCAAGAGGTGTGCACCACCTTAGCTCAATAATTCACCAAGAGATAATCACCAAAAATCATTTGGACAAGAGAGAGATACCAAAATGCCCAAGTAGGGTGCAAATTTCATCCACTAGTCTTCTCACAATGGGAGAGCTATGTTAAAATGGCAAGAGTTTGATCTTTATTTATACAAATCCTCCTAAAAGTGTTTGTCTACTTAATTTTAGGGTAACCACAAAGAAATGGGTCAATGCCCCTTACTTTTCCCCTTTACATTATCAAATTCAAATTTAACTTTAAAAAAAGCACATAAGAAACCCCAAGGTGACAGCAACCCTCTAGAGGGTGATGTTTTGACACTTTGCAAGTCGTTGGAGTTGAGGATGGAAGTCATTGGGCCTTCTAGGGCCTCCCTCTCATGCACTAGGGTTTCTTCCTTCAATACATGCCTCCTTCCATCAAAACATGCCAAGTGTGCATCATTAATAACTCCACCACCAAAACCCTAGCCATGGGGTGACATCAAGCTCCTCAAGTGTGATGTTTGGGCCTCAAGAAAAAAACGTCGGGCTAGAAATGGGCTAGGATAGATCCTCCAAGGTGTCTCTCGGGCATCCAAAGGCTACCATCATCGTCTTATGTGTGGGCCATGGTATCCAACCTATGGGTTTCAAGCCCCAAGGAAGCCCTAGCTAGGATTTTTTATCCCCAAACTTTAGGGTAAGTAAGGAGGTGATGTCTCGAGGCCCTTAGGTTCTAGACATGGAGTAATGAGAGGCATGCAGCTTGTAGTATCCACTTGCACAAATGGAGACCCTTCTCACCACCACATAGGTCAGGATTTCCAGGACGGAATCCACCACACCAACTGGCTTCCGAAAGGAACTGGGCCTTTCTCTATGAGGTACAATTCAAGTACTATGTTGAGTGTCATTTCAATATTTGAGGCATTTTGAGTATGTTTGATCTTAGACTACTTTAGATTTCATGACATATGCTTGGACATTATGCCTTTTTCCTCGTTTCACCTTGGTGGTTGACATTGTGCCCTAGTAAGTGGTCTTCCTTGGGAATGGGTTTGCTACTAGGAACTCCCTTGAAGATCCATCGTACTGATCCCATCCATAGTTACCACTTTCCATCACCTAAAACCCCCCATTTCCTTGTCTCTTGGGATTTTAGGGTGTATTGAACCAAGAAGGGGTTGTCCCTCATTCCATAGTAAGAAGGGGTTGAAGTCCCAGAGGGATTTTTGTTGCCTAAAAACATAAAAGATTATATATAGACCTTCCAGATGTTTCACCCATGGATCCCCTGAGAAAGCAATGAAACGCTTCTCTGTAAGAAAAGGGTGACCTACAAGAATAAATGATAATTAATTATTAAGGGGTCAGTTGGAGGATAGGATTTCTCATCATGAGCCAGCTTAGCATGATCATGGGTATCTAGTGGTATGACATTACCATCATCTGGTCACTAAGCCAAGGTAGTGGCTCTCAGTTGCACAACTTATAGAAAGGGGGTCTCATCATGATCCAACCTTCTCATCTCTACAAGGTATTTGTGAGTGACAATGTCGTTATCTCAACACCACATCAAGACAGTGGCCTTCAAATCGTTCCTTAAAACATGAAAGAAACAAAGAATGGAAAGAAGATGGGCTTGGAAAAAGTGCATTGCAAACAAAGATGCCACACACCCTCTACAAAGGCACCCATAAATGAGACACTACAACCACTTGTATGTCA
Source organism: Picea engelmannii (assembly GCA_009831015.1). Classification (NCBI taxonomy): domain Eukaryota; kingdom Viridiplantae; phylum Streptophyta; class Pinopsida; order Pinales; family Pinaceae; genus Picea; species Picea engelmannii. The sequence continues at coordinate 4,849 of ML817934.1, forward strand.
TGAACCCCATGCCCAGTGAGTCTTGACACATAACCACTTCATCTACTTCACGTGGCTTAGAGAGGGATAACTTGGGAAACACCCCTTGACCTAGGGAAAGATCTACCCAATAGGACACCTCGTCATCCCTCCCATACCCAAGCTTGGCAAGTTGTATAGTGTCTTTGAGCACTTACTTGTTTGACCAAGTAATATTTGATGCAAATTCTTAGGTGGCCCATTTATTGATTTGATTTATTAACCATGATATTTTGACTTGAGATCTTTGGAGGGCATGCTTATTTGTCTTTGCAGGACCTAGTTGGTGGACAATTTTGGAGGAGAAAACCTAGCTTGGGCTTCCATGGGGCTTCAATCCCACTGGTTGGATGCCAAGGGACCATATTCCGGATGACAGGGACGTGCCTTTGGAGGCCTATAAGACATCATGGATGACATGATCTAGCCCTCACATGCTAAAGTTTTTTCCTATGAGGGGAAAAATGTCACTTTTAGAGGCTTGACGTCACCTAGAGGGCTAGGGTTTGGTGGTAAAGGTGTTGTTTGATGACATGTGGCACGTTTTGAAGGAAGGAGGCTTGGAGACCATCAAAAGAGGACTTGGATGAGTGACAAGTGGCCTTTGGAGAACTAGCCTTCATCTACTACTCCAACAACTTTTTCAAAGTGACAAAACGTCCCCTAAAGGGGTGACGTCAACTTATTCTAAGGTTTTCTTTTGTATAAAAGTGAATTTTAAGATAAATTGTTTAATATTATTTTGTTTCAAGGGGTAAGATAAGGGTTGTGGACCCCTTGTATTATGTTTTACCCTTGATAATGTGGACAAACTATGTGATAGTCATTTTGTATAAATAGAGATCATAAGATCACATTTTGAATCATATCTCTCCCATTTGGAGAGGCCTTGGACTAAAAAAAATTCTATCTTTGGCTATTTGTCTCTTGTGCTCTTGTGTGGCTATATTTGTTGGCTATTGGTTGGTGGAATCATGCACTAGCCTTGGAAGGATTTTCTCTTGCTATTGTGGTGGTTTATCTTAGCATATTTTCCTTGAATTGGTAAGAAAATATGCTTGTGCTATCATTTGTATTTCAAGTCAAGATTATCTTGCTAGAGCTAGGTGGGAAGTATAAGGGAATACACCCCCACCTTAGCCGCCATCATAATTTTTCTTAATTATTGTTGATTTAGCAAGGGTTTAATAAGAGAAGTATAAGGGCATACACCTTCTTAGTCTAAACCTTAGCTATGGATACTTGCCTTGGGGAATAAGAGGATTTACACCCCCGAGGAAGGTAGTACCTCTAGCTTATTTTTTTCTTGACTCCATTAACCCAACCATTAAAGTCACTAGTCATCACTTGTTGCATTGGAGAAATAAATTATTGCCTTGGTAAATGTGAAAAGTCAAGGTCTTGAAGTTCTCTCACTTGGATTTTGTTCTTTGAGCCCTAGGCTCTCTTGCTTTGTTGAGGCATCCCATCTCTCTTACCAAATCTTGTTTTTGTTAACAAAATAACCCTATAGCCATAAGGTTGTAGAAACCCTAACCGTTATAACCCTAATAACTCACAAACTAAACCTGGACTTGAGCTAAAACTTTGTCCTCGTGTTCTACTTGCTATAGCGCACTTTTTGGTCAACTTTTGGGCAAGCTTCATTGGGTAATTTTTCTGTTGTAATACATTATATGTTATAGCCATAAGGCTGATAAATTTTACTGCAAAGATATTGTATGAGAGCCTTGTTTTAAATATCAAAGTGCACGATAATCCTTAGGCATTTGCTAGACTAACTCTTGTGCTTTCAAATTCACTTATACTAGCTCTTATTGGACTTGTCATGGTTTAATAATTGTTGATATATTGATCAATGTGTTGCTGAAAATTAGGGACAACAAGCTTAACTTGCTTATCCACCTAACATACTATATGAAAGTGTGGCTTTTCTTGTGTCTCGAGCATGTACAAACACTTTTGTAGGTATCCAAAGACTTGGCAACCTTAAACCACCCGGAGATGAGTCATCAAAGCCACTTTCCTCTTACATTATTGACCTTTAGGGGGATACTTCTCTTACTTCCCTTCCATCTGTATCAATCCCCCAGGGTCACCAAGATTCCCCCCTTGAGGTGACTATCCTAAGTTGTCTCCAATTGGTGGTTGGGTCGGGATTTTCCCAACCTACAACTTGTGTGATAACATTTTGGCACCGTTGTTGGGGAATATTTTGAATCCTCTTTTGAACCCTAATGACACTTTGGCAATCTATCTCAAAACCTCTCCCCTAGATTTTTTGGCGACTCCACCCAAGGGGAATTCCCTTTTCCTTTTTTGGTGAGCTCTTCTTGAAGCTCACCTAGAGACTCCACCTTCCCAAAACCCACCTTTCCTTGTTTCCCCCTTTCCATCCTTTGATGATCCTTGATCTCATCTAGAAACTCAATTGAGGTGTCTTTTCAATCAATGGAAATATGGCACCATGGGATGAACCCTCGTCTAGAACTTGTTATGACTCTAAGATGGAATTTTTACAGATGGAAAAGTAAGAGGTTGCTAAGGAAATGATGAATCACATAAGAGAGTTATTTCATGCCCTTGAAGATGAAGAAGTGCTCGAAGAACATACATATGAAGAAAGTTACCAAGAAGATCTCAATGAATTTTCTCATTTTGAAGATCTGGATGATAAATTTGGCGAAGGCGAAGAACTCGCATTTGTCCTTCCACTTGATGAATATGTCCATGCCTTTACTCCTCCTGCACACAAAGACAAAGGGATGGTCACTTTTCTTGATGGTCTTATGAGAGAACCTTTACATATGGTTGATGAACATATAGATACTTTCATACAGACTAGCAGATGCAGGTGGGATTTTGGTCATCTCATTTTCAATAGAGACCCCATTTACGACAATGAGGGTAGCCCTCAATAAAAGGGGTTTGAGTTTTCATATTCATAGGACTACTTTTCATGTGTATATGATTCATATGTTTGGGATCCTGATGATGACATGATTACAGATTTATTCGGGGACTCTCAACCATTTTCGTCCTCAATTTTAGAGGAATACTAGGATGTGGCCACCATAGAGCAATCAGAGGTTCATATTGAGGATTTATACAGGGATTCGAAGATAAAGAGGGCACGCTTTTCTCTTCCTAGACATGATCATGTATCTTACCTTGTTTCCTCTTCTTAGGGAAATCATGAGGTCTTCTTGGGACCTCTCATATCTTCTTGATCTTAAGGAGGCGACGAACATGTTCAGGAGGATGAAGATGAGCCTCCATATACATATAGTAGCCCCCTTCAGAGACGGATTGATCGAGATTGTGGTTATCACTTCAGGCAGGATTCCTTGAATGATTAGAGTTGTGGATATTCTTTCCAGTAGGATTTCCTCCCTCCCACCCATCTCCATGAGTTTCATTTCACGATTGATTATATAACTATTTATGCTCATGATCATTATGTGCTTGACTTATCTTTGTTGTTTTACATAATCAAGCACATGGAGATATACTTTGATGGGATGATCAACTAGTTGCATCGGTTGTATGACTTCACCTGACATCATATATCGCTTGATCTTCAGGTTCCCAAGGCCCCCGAGTAAGTAGGTACGTCATTTTGATTTATTTCATTTGCATCTTGATTTCTCATATTAGTTTAGATGCATTTCATTTTTCATTTTTCTCTACTTTCATATTGATTTCATGCTTAGTTTAGTAGTTTTTGAAAAAATGTTAAAATTTTATTTTCTAGATTAATCATTTTTTGATTTTTTATGTATATGGACGAAGGGTGATAGAGCCACCCAAGGTTTGATGGTTTATTTAGTGTAGGCACAGGTATACCAAGTGAAGTTGTGGTTCTCATGCACTCCACAGCGAGCACATGTCCCCAAGTAGGAGCCAAATGTTAGCCCCAACTTTTAGGGATAAATAAGGCGATGAGGTCTTGAGGCCCTCATGTAGCAAACATGGAGTATCGAGAGGCAGGCAACTTGCAGTATCCACTTGCACAAATGGAGACCCTTCTCACCACCACAGAGGTCAGAATTTTCAGGATGGAGTCCACCACACCAACTCTCTTCCGAAATGCATTGGGTCATGCTCCATGAAGTACAAGTCAGGTATTATGGTGAGTGTCATTTCAATATTTGAGGCATTTTGAGTATGTTGTATCTTAGACTGCTTTAGATTTCATGACATATGCTTGGACATTATTCCTTTTTCCCTGTTTCACCTTGGTGGTTGATATTTTTCCCTAGTAAATGGTCTTCCTCTGGAATGGGTTTGTTACTAGGAACTCCCTTGAAGAGCCATCGTATCGTACCCAGCCATACTTACCGCTTTCCATCACCTAAAACCCCATTTCCTTGTCTCTTGGGATTTTAGGGTGTATTGACCTAGGAAGCGGTTGTCCCTTATTCCATGGGAAGAAGGGGCTGAAGGCCGAGAGGGATTTTTGTTGGCTAAAAAGATACAATCCTATATATAGACCTTCCATATGCTTCGCCCAGGGATCCCCCGAGAAAGAAATGAAACGCTTATATGTAAGAAAAGGGGGACCTACAAGAATAAATGAAAATGAATGCTTAAGGGGTTAGTTGGAGGATAGGAGGTATCATCATGAGACGGCCTATCATGATCATGGGTATCTAGTGGTATGACATTACCATCATTTGGTCACCAATCTAGGGTAGTGGCTCTCAGTTGCACAACTGAGAGAAAGGGGGTCTCATCACGAGCCAATCATCTCATCTCTGTGAGGTATTTGTGAGTGACAATGTCATTAAATGGACACCATGCCAGAACAAATGCCTTCAACTCGTTCCTTAAAACATGAAAGAAACAAATAATGGCAAGAAGATGGGCTTGGAAAAAGTGCATTGCAAACGAAGGTGCCACATACCCCTACAAAGGCACCCATGAATGAGACACTACAACCCCTTGTATGTCTTGAACCCCATGCCGAATGAGTGACTTGATCCATAACCACTTTGTCTACTTCGCGTGGCTTAGAGAGGGATCACTTGGGAAACACCCCTTGACCTAGGGAAATATCTATCGAATAGGACACCTCGCCAACCCTCCCATACCCAAGCTTTGGAAAGTTGTATAATGACTTTGAGCACTTGCTTGTTTGACCAAGTAATCTTTGATGCACATGCTAAGGTGGATCATTTATTGATTTGATTTAATAACGATGATATTTTGATTTGAGATCTTTGGAGGGCGTGCTTATTTGTCTTTGCAGGACCTAGTTGGTGGACAGCTTTGGAGGAGCAAGCCTAGCTTGGGCTTCCATGAGGCTTCAATCCCACAGGTTGGATGCCAAGGGCTCACATGTCAAATGACAGAGACATTCCTTTGGAGGCCTAAAATACATCATGGATGACATGACCTAGCCCTCACATGCTAAACGTTTTTCCTAGGAGGGGAAAAACGTCACATTTGGAGGCTTGACGTCACCTAGAGGGCTAGCGTTTGGTGGTGAAGGTATTGTTTGATGACATGTGGCATGTTTTGAAGGAAGGATGCTTGAAGACCATCAAGAGAGGACATGGATGAGTGACAATTGACCTTTGGAGGCCTAGACTTGCATCCACTACTCCAACGACTTATTCAAAGTGCCAAAACGTCCCCTAAAGGGGTGACGTCACCTTATTCTAAGGTTTTCTTTTGTGTAAAAGTGAATTTTAAAATAAATTGTTTAATATTATTGTGTTGCAAGGGGTAAGATAAGGGTTGTGGACCCCTTATCTTATGTTTTACCCTTGCTAATGTGGACAAACTATGTGATAGTCATTTTGTATAAATAGAGATCATAAGATCTCATTTTGAATCATATCTCTCCCATTTAGAGAGGCCTTGGACTGAAATTTTCTCTATCTTTGGTTATTTGTCTCTTGTGCTCTTGTGTGGATATATTTCTTGGTTATTGGTTGGTGGAAGCATGCACTAGCCTTGGAAGTATTTTCTCTTGCTATTGTGGTGGTTTATCTTAGCATCGTTTCCTTGAATTGGTAAGAAAATTTGCTTGTGCTATCATTTGCATTTCAAGTCAATATTATCTTGCTAGAGCTAGGTGGGAAGTATAAGGTCATACACCCCCACCTTAGCCTCCATCATAATTTTTCTTAAGTATTGTTGATTTAGCAAGGGTTTACTAAGAGAAGTATAAGGGCATACACCCTCTTAGTCTAAACCCTAGCTAGGGATACGTTCCTTGGGGAATAACAGGATTTACACCCCCAAGGAAGGTAGTACCTCTAGCTTATTATTTTCTTGACTCCATTAACCCAACCATTAAAGGCACTAGTCATCACTTGTTGCAATGGAGAAATAAATTGTTTCCTTAGTAAATGTGAAAAGTCAAGGTCTTGAAATTCTCTCACTTGGATTTTGTTCTTTGAGCCCTAGCCTCTCTTGCTTCATTGAGGCATCCCCTCTCTCTTTCTAAATATTGTTGTTGTTAACAAACTAAGCCTACAGCCATAAAGTAAACACACCACACACTTAAATTCCTCGATTAGTTTTTATCAAAGTTGGCCAACAACGAGAGCTATGGTCTATGGAAATAGGAAGTTCCCAAATCATGCTTGTTGATTCCCTGGTGGCAGTAAGGCTCTCGTTCCTAGTGATTTCTTGGTGCCATGAGGGTTAGCATGATCGGTGCTCAAGTACATGATCACTGCCAAGAGTGATTGAGATCACTTTGGACTTTTCTAGTGTAGTGATGCAATCTTCTTTCTAGATAGAAGCATGTTAGACAAATTAATGCAAGTTAAGAATTTGTAACCCGCACATACAATGCACGACATCTCAAAAATCATTAGAAACCATGGTTGATAAGATAAAATGCACAAGTGTTCTTGTGGTAAATAGAAGACATATAGAAACACTATCAACTATGAATTATTATTGTTATGTTTTTAATGACAAATGCTATATGATTTACTTCTAGCATGCAAGTTTTGATTGAAGGATCTTGGTATGTGGATATTGGGTTTAATGATATGTTTGAAATGAAATCACATGTTAATAGTATTATTTATTGAATTGATTGAATTGATTTATTGAATTATTAATGTGAGTGTTAAATTGATTGAATTGATTTATGTGTATATTTATACTATATGTATGAAATGGTTACGTCTTAAAATTCAATGCATTATGCTTGGATTGGATTAAATGTTATTTAACTTAGGATAGGCTGTCAGAGACATGTCAGGGAGGTTAGGGATTTGATTATGGGGAGGGATATTTTTTAGGGAAGTTGATTGAAGGAGGGATAAGAGGAAGGATATTTTGGAGGTTTGGGGTTTCGACCATTAGGAGAAAGGGATTTTGGTTTTGAGAGTAGGAGAAACAAAATCTAAGGGGACTATCTTTTGAGACTGGCCAATTTTGACTTAGCTTGGGGATTGTTATCCCCATTTTGTGGATAAATAAGGAGATTATGTCTCGAGGCCCTCAAGTTGCAGATATGGAGTGTCCAGAGACTACATGACCAACAATACCCTTTTTCACAGATGGAAGCCCCTCTCACCAGCACAGATGGTCACAGATTTGCAGATGGAATCCACCACATCAGTTGGCTTCCGGAAGGTAGTGGGCCTTGCTCCATGAGGTAAAATTCAGTATTATGGTGAGCATCATTTCAATATTTAAGATAATTGAGTATATTGTAGCTTAGATTTCTATAGATTTCATGATATGTGCTTGGAAATTATGTCGTTTTCCCTGCTTCACCTTGGTGGTTGGCATTCTTCCCTAGTAAGTGGTATTCCTTGGGGATGGGTTTGTTACTAGGAACTTCCTTAAAGAGCCATCGTACCATTTCCGACCATATTTACCACTTTCCATAATTTTTCCCCTTCATTTCCTTATCTCTTGGTATTTTAGGGTGTATTGACCCAAGAAGGGGTTGTCCCTCATTCTATGGGAAGAAGGGGTTGAAGGCCCAGAGGGGTTGATGTTGGGTAAAAGATAAAATCCTTGTATAAACCTTCAAGATGCTTCACCCAGGGATCACCTAAGAAAGTAGTGAAACACTTATCTTTGAGTAAAGGGGACCCACAATATAATAAATAATTCTTAAAAGGTTAGTTGAAGGATAGGAGGTCTCATCATTGCTAATCATGATGTTGATTTACTTAACTAGTTTAGATATTTGTATGTTGATTTACATTCTTTATTTGCTGATATAAACTGTCATCTACTGCTGCAAATTAGGAACAACAAACCTAATTTGTTTATCCGTACTAACATATATCATTGCAAGTGGTTTTCCCTTGTGTCTCGAGAAGGTATAATCATCTGGAGAAGTACTACACCTTTGGAGCAACAATCACTTGACTTACAAGGATTATCTTCCCACATTTCCCTCTATTTATATTTAACCTTTAGGGAATCCACTTCCATGTTTATCCATCCCCATCTCTTTCCCCCTAGGGTTACTGGGATCGCCTCCCTAGAGTGACCTAGTCACCCTTGAAGTGCAGGACCTACATCGAGTTGACATTGGGTGTAGGATTCCAAAGTTGTAGCTCTTACTTTGTGGTTGGGTCGGGATTTTCCCAACCTACAACTTGCACTATAACATTTTGGCATCATTTCTGGGGAATATTTTGAATCTTCTTTGTACCCTAACGACACTTTGGTAAGTTATATCAAATCCTTTCCCTTAGCTTTCCTAGCGACTCCACCCGAGGGACGTTCCCTTTCCACCTTTCTTGATGAGTTCATTTTGAAACTCATCTGGCGACTCATCTTTCCCCAAACCTTTTTCCCCTGGGAGGTTCAAGCCTTCTAAGGTTTACCAAATAAGGTCTCCTCTCGAATCTCATGTTTCTAAAACCCTTTTCCATAATACCCTTCCTCTTGTTCCAATGTCTCACCCTTGGGAAAGAGACCTTTACAAACCCCTTAACATGGCCAATATCCAAGGTTACCCTACAAAATGCCAACATAATTCAACTAGTGGTTGCCAAAGTTCCCAGGAAACAATGTGATAAGTGTCGAAGACCACATTTATGTCATGGGCTGAGATATGGACAATGCAGGTATTGATCATGAAGATGTGGCCATGAGAATTTTCGCTTCATCATTAACTGAAGAAGCCCTTCATTGGTTCAAAGGAATCTTTGATAATCATATCACGTCCTATGATGCTTTTTCCACCTTATTCAAGAGAATATGGTGGGACACTTGGGACTCAATTCAATCAAATAAATAAAAAGGAGATTGATATGGCAAGGGAATTCATTTCAATATTTGATAGGTTGTACAATAAAATTCCAATAGATTCCCGTCCTACAACATCAATAGTTCGTATCATTTACATGAATGCCTTTGAACGACAATTTAGATACATTCTTAAAGATAAAAATCCCACATCATTGGCATAGGCTAAATAGTTCAGTATCGACATTGAAGAAAATCTCCTTGATTCAAAAATAGAACCTTTTCAGTATCCTCGTAACCAGACAGAATCAAGGATGAAGGTTTCCAACAATAATTTTCTTGATCCGATTGCTCTCCTGGCTCAGAAGATAGACCAAATGAATACTCAGTTTGTTCAGTTACAGAATAATCTTATGAACTGTATGACTACAGTGGAAAGAAAGCAATCTGCTCCCAGACCTCAGTTTTCCAAACAACAGAGAGATGCCACCAGTTGGAAACCGAGACCTCAATAAGAGGCAAAGGCCTCGAATACTTTGAAACCTGTTGGGATAGTTGATATATAATCTTGGTGTCTCCCATGTCTAGAAACCCACAGGGAAGATAAGTTCCCCCAACTATATGAAGATTATCATGCCGATATAAACTTCATGATTTCCAATCTTAACGACAAACATGTTACTCAAGAAGAGATCAATGAAGCCAGAAGAATATGAGAAAGAGAGGGGAGACTCTAGGCCTTAAGTAAATTGATAGATGATTAGAAGAAGGAATTGAAGAGGACAGAAATCCTAACCTACAGAAGAAAAAATTCTTTAGCCCCTCCATCACAACCTGATAAATCTCTTCCATCAGCAGAAAAGGTGGCTCCACCACCTCCACCGCTGGTATGTGAGTTGCTTCTTGAGCCAACTTCTACAGATGACATTTAGTTGAATATAGATGTTGCAAACATGTTTGAAAAATTGAATATGATGGTCCCAGTGATAGAGATGTGTAAGATCCCTTCCGTAAAAAGGGAAATTTTGAAAATCTTATAGGTGTCAATTGAGAAGGAGGATCCTCCCATCATGTTAAACATTATGTATCTCAATCAGAAAAGGGAAAAGAGCCCTCCTTTATATCTTTCATTAGGCGTGAATGACCTATGTTTGAACAACTGCATGCTTGATTCAGGGGCCTCATCAAATGTTGTATCATTGAAGGTAATGAAACAACTTGGTTTGAAGACAACCTGACCTTATGGAAATTTATGTGGTATTGATTCCAGAAAGGTCAAATTCCTCGGGGTATGTGAGGACGTTGAGGTTTTCCTGATTGAATTTCCACATATCAGCATTATCATGGACATAGTAGTGATCGACGTTCCAGACTCTTGGGGGATGCTTTTATCTAGGAGTTGGTCTACTACTCTTGGGGGTTTCCTTAGCATGGATCTCACCCATGCACACATTCCTATGGGGGATGGCACTTTTCAGATACTATACAATCGAGAGAAAGTTGATAGACATGTGATGGATCTCGATGGTCCTGATTATGCCAACGAATGTGATTATGATGTACTCCCACATACCATTGAGTATGATCCATTTGATCTACCTTTTATGCAGGAGGACTCCATAGACACGCTTCTTCCATGGATAGATCAATACAAATACAAACTTGAAAAATACCATGGGAAGGGGCCAGGGTCTATCCAAAATTTAAAGAAGGAAGATGAGAAAAATGAAGAAATCATCAAAGATACAATCCACACAGATCCTCCACACGATAAGAGTACACCTTCCATCGATTTCAATGAAGGAAGTCTTGTGATCATGTGGGACAAAAGAAAGGGCAATCCCGGATATGAACAAAAAGATAGCAATCCATGGCTTGGCCCTTACATCATCAAGAAGAAGTATGACAAAGAAAGATACTATCTAACAACATCAGACTGGAGAAAGATGCCACTACTAGTAGATGGGTCTCTTGTCCAACCTCACATCCAGGTCACATGACTTCTTCAGGGCCCATGCCCTAGGTAAGTAGGTAAGTCATTTTCATTCTCTGCATTTTCATCTTGATTGTTCATATTAGTTTAGATGAATTTCATTTTCATTTTACTCTACTTGCATATTGATTTCATGCTTAGTTTAGAATTTATTGAAAAAATGCCAAAATTTTATTTTTCTAGTTTAGTGGGTTTTTATTATGATCATATAAGAACAAGGATGAGTAGGCCATCCTGCACTTAATAGTTTGATGTTTCCTTGCAGGCACAGATCTACCAGGAGATTTTGTGGTTCTCATGCACTTTACGACGAGCACATGTCCCCAAGTAGGAGCCAGATGTTATCCCCATTCTTGGACAACTAAGGAGATTATGTCTCAAGGCCCTCAGGTTGCATATATGGAGTGTCTAGAGACTACGTGACCAACAATACCCTTTTTCATAGATGGAAATCCCTCTCACCACCACAAATGGTCATAGATTTCCAGATGGAATCCACCACATCAATTGGCTTCCGTAAGACAATGGCCCTTGCTCCATGAGGTACAAGTTAATATTATGGTGAGTACCATTTGATTATTTAAGCCAATTGAGTATGTTGTACCTTAGATTACTCTAGATTTCATGATATTTCTTGGACATTATGCCTTTTTCCCTACTTCACCTTGGTGGTTGACATTCTTCCCTAGTAAGTGGTCTTCCTTGGGGATGGGTTTGTGTAATGATCCCAAGCCAAATTCTTTATTGGAATCACTAACTACTACTAATTTATTGAGTTATTAAGTGCATACAAGATTCATCAACACATGAAGATCACAATATATTCAAGATGTAGAAGCACAAGCAAAGATCTGACCTTTTTATTATGAGCAATGTAAGATCAATACAATAGATGGCCGATCTGGCATAAACCTTAGATGGTCATACAAGCAATAGATATGAGCTGCTACAAAATGCTCCCACTAATACAAAAGATGCCTCCAAAGGCTGAATAAGAAATGAAGATCAATACAAGCAGAGCTGAATGCCAAACTCTCCAGCTGAAGAATGCCACGCTCCAATAGAAGGCTGAAACCCTCAATAATTCGGCCCTACTACCAAAAGTGTCCAATCATCCCGACAAATATGCCAAATGATAGATCGGGCAACTGTAAGGACAACCCAGATGTCAAAATTCCCAAATCCACTCTCAAACCCTGTAGATCTGAATTCCTCCACTGAATGGTGCGCCCACTGGATGACTGAAACCCTAGCTGGTTCAGCCCTGATGAAGGAGGCCTCCAAATGCTCTGAAACTCTCCAAGAATATATATCGGGCTATGAGAATCCCGTGGGAGAAGTTTCGGACTCAGATCTCAAGCAAATCTCCCTAGATCTGAGTTTTACTAAATCACAGGACGTCCCCTATGGCTCCAAGATGTCCCAATCTGCAGACAAATGTAGAATGATGATAACCCTCCAAAAAAACCCTCAAACTGATGGTCCTGCCCCTGCAAACAAAACCCAACTTTCGGAATGGCCCCAGGCCCTCAGGATAAGCTGGATCGAACCTCCCTCTAGATGATGGTGCGCCCTTGCTGGAAACACAAGAACAGTACGACCTGCTACCTTCTGAAGCGCTAGATGGAGATGGGCTGAGACTAGAATGGTGTG
>ML817934.1:44690-83485 GCA_009831015.1 Picea engelmannii
CTATGCTCACGTTTCTAGGTTGAAGGTGTTTTGGTTGCAGCGAATGCGTACTCAACCCCCTTTGAGAATGTATGTGTGAAATGCAACTCTCATGCTTCTGCTTCCGCTTTGATAAGTGATGATATGATTGATTGTCTGCAATGTAGTAAAAAATGTCCATACATATATGGGCATTGCATCAATGCTTCCATCTGAACCGTGGGAAACATAATAGTGCATTGTACAATTAGGCAGCCTCTATTACAAGATGTGCTACCCGGGTTAGCAGAACTGTCGTATGAAGAATACCTACAGAAAAAGGCAAGCAGTGTCTACATGTTGCGCGAATTTCAGATACACAACAAATTTACCTTAAATGAAGACAATGCAATATTACATATCGGCTGAAGAAAAAAAAACAAACAAACAAAAAAAAAAAATCATATCAAGCTTTGGTAGGAAACGAGAAGATGAATGTTCGTCGGAGTCCAGTACTTGAGAATCTAATTGCAAATGCAATTGATGTTTTCTTGCATCTCCCAGTAAGAATTTTTCAATGTGTCTCTGCAATATTTCTTCAACACCCAGATGAATGTTCGTCGAACTCGAGTACTTGAGAATCTAAGTACAAATGTAATCGATGTTGTATTTTGATGTTTTCTTGCGTCTCCTAGTGAGGATTTTGCATATTTGTTTCGGTGTGCAAATAAATAAATAAACCATGGTGGTTGGTTGTGGCTTTGATGGAGGAGTCTGCATGTTTTTTGGGTGCCCAAGTTGGACAAATGCTTTTCAACTATTTAGCCATGACAGGATTTCTACAATTTTATTTTGGGTGCCCGAATAAAATAAAAAATTGTCTCCAACTATACATTTATAGTATGGTATCTGCATTTTCTCTATGGAACCTTGTGGGATCTTGCTTGTGGCCTATTTGGAGTTTACTTGGTTCTTGGTTGTATGCTTCGTTCTGGTAAATTAATAATACATTCAGGATCTTCGCATTTTTTTTTCTATGGTCTTAAAGACTATAGAGGACATGCTTTGCCCTTTAATATAATCTCTGTGACGCAAATATAGTATGTGGCTCGTTTTAGCACTTTTCTTTTATCGATGAACTTGGTAAAATTAATCTCCTCGAATAATTTGAAATAAAAGAATATCTATTGTGCGAAGTCCAATGGAGCTATCATATCAACAAGAGTCCATTAAAATTCAAATCCGTCGTTGTTATACTTGCGGTGATAGAATTTAAAAAAACTTTGTTTTGTTTACTTCAATTTTTTTTAAATAAGAGATTTAACATTCTTTAATAATTTTATGTAATTAAATTGTATTATCAATATTTAATATTAATATTTTAATATTTGGAAATAATGTTTTTAGATAGTGTTAGATAGTTGATAGGGATCACCATCTGTAAACAATTTAAATCTTGAGCTCGCCAGCCCTGGAGTTCGTCTGTCAATTTGTATATTGCGGAACTCTGGGTGTTATTTGGAGGACACAGAACAATAGAAGTGCAATTTTGAGCCAACCATCCCGCAAGTACGCCTGTCAATTTGTATATCGCGGAATTTTGGGTGTTGTTTGTAGAACATGGAACTATAGAGGACATGATTTGCCCTTTAATATAACCTATGTGACGCAAATGTAGTATGTGGCTCATTTTAGCACTTTTCCTTGATCGATGAACTTGGTAAAATTAATCTCCCGGAATATTTTGAAATAAATGAATATATACTGTGCGAAGTCCAATGGAGCTATCATATCAACAAGAGGCCCTTAAAATTCAAATTCGTCGTTGTTATACTTGCAGTGATAGAATTTAAAAAAACTTTTTTTTGTTTACTTTATTTTTTTTTAAATAAGAGATTTAACATCCTTTAATAATTTTATGTAATTAAATTGTACAATATCAATATTTAATTTTAATAATTTAGTATTTGGAAATAATGTTTTTAGATAATGTTAGATAGTTGATAGGGATCATGATTTGTAAACAATCGCAATCTTGAGCCCGCCAGCCCTGCAGTCTGTCTGTCAATTTGTATATCGCGGAACTCTGGGTGCTATTTGTAGGACACGGAACAATAGAGGCCCAATTTTGAGCCTGTCAGCCCGAGAACCCGCGATCCAAAGAGTGGCTAAGTATGGAATGAGGGATTCGTACATGCTCTATAAAATCTCATGTCCATATTTTATAAAAGTACATATTTAGTATGTATAATTATTTATTAAAACCATGGACTACCGTAAATTTTCTTGTAGCTTTTCGAGGCTTCACTTATACAAGCATATCCCAAAAACTATAAGCATGGCTCGTTGTATCTATTCATTGATTGAAGAACCTGTTCACATGTTTAATGTACTTCATAGTTGTTGTTAAAACCATCAATGGGGATTTCTTAAACCAATTCTCGCTTCCAAAAATTTCCATCCCCCTTCCTTTTTCCCTTTGCTTTCCATTTATGGTTGCTTACTCATTTTTCAGAAAATGTCTAGGTGCGGAAGTTGTCGGATTCACGTCTTCATATTTCCACTTACTTTTATATCACCAGCTCGATCAACCACTTCCCCATTTCATATTGTACAAACTTTTTGGATCACGGGTTTCTGAAAAGGCGGGTTACCGGATAGGCGGGTTCAACATTGTGTTTCCATTGTTTTGCCACCTAAAAACAACACTCGGACTTCCACGATCTACAAATCAGCAAACAAATTCCCCTTTATCTCGTTTTTAGTACTTTTTCTTGATCGATGAACTTATTAAAATTAATTCCCTAGAATAATTTGAAATAAAAAAATATATACTATGTGAAGTCTAATGGAACAATCATATGAAAGAGAGGACATTAAAATTCAAATTCATCGTTGTTATACTTGCGGTGAAGCGAACAGTACAAAAAATTTACTTAAACATCCCAAAATTGATTTTCTTGTAACTTTTCAACGCTTCTTTTATACAAACAGATCCTGGAAACTATAAACATCGTTCGTTGTATATATTCTTTGATTGAATAACCTGTTAACATGTTTAATGCACTTCATAGTTACTGTTAATACCATCAATGGGGATTTCTTACAGCAATTCTCGCTTCCGAAAATTGCCATCCGCTTTCTTTTTTCCCTCTGCTTTCCTTTTTTGGTTACTTACTCGTTTTTCGGAAAATGTCTAGGTGAGGGATTTAGCGGATTCACGTCTTCATATTTCCATTGTTACTTTTATATCACCAGCCCGACTGACCACTTCCCCATTTCATATGGAACAAACTTTTTGAATCGCAGGTTCCCAGATAGGCGGGTTCAACATTTTGTTTCCATTGTTCTGTCGCCTGCAAATAGCACCCGAACTTCCGTGATTTACAAATTAGCAAACAAATTCCCCTTCATATCGTTTGATTTTGTTTTATGTTTACTTGGTCCTTTTTCTGAATTTCTCATGCTTTTATATACAACATCTGAAGTTCTGCAATATACAAATTGCTTGCTCAACATTGCGCTTACATTGTTCCCATACGTACAAACAACACCCAAAATTCCACGATATACAAATTGATGGCCAAAATCTGTCACTGACATACAATTTGACCATCGGCCCCTCACATCTCCTGGGTATATCTTGTGACCCTTTTTTTGTAACCCGCCCGACCGCTTTCCATACTTGGGCATTTCTTGGAATCTGTTTCGTGAGTTGGTAGGTGGACAAAATGTACAATGCTTGGTCGCTCTTCGCCATCCCTGCTACCTTTGTACTTCTTTCTAGATATGCAATTATTAAGCTTTAATGCTACTAGTTCATCGTGCAGGAACCGTTAAGATTTTCATTAATTTTCGGAAGGCCGGAGAAGACTTGTCATTAACACAAATTAAACCAAGATTTGCGGAGAAGAGTGTTATCCTTTCCAAGGATTCATTTCAAACATGATGCAATCTCTTTCATGCGTCGGCCGGTTGGCGCCTTTAAGAAATCTTTAATTCTTAATCTCTCTTTGTCGTCACCGCCACCTTCGCACTTTTTTCTAAATATGAAATTAGTAAGATTTAATGGTAACATCCCATTGCGCACAAACCCTGTAGATTGTCATTGATCAGTGAAATGCTCGAGGATATCTTCCATTGATACGCATTAAACCAATATTTGCGGAGGGTTATATTATCCCTCCCCAATTTTCATTTCAAGCATCGTCTGGAGCAAACATAAATTCTCGTTAACTTATGGCAACAGTTCTATCCAGATACAGTAAACACCTTCGGGCATGATGGCCAGAGGTTCCAGTATTCCAGGGCATATAATTACTACTCATCTCCCTCCGCCCAGGAGCAAAAAAAGAGATGGTCCCTTGGTACACCGAGAGATATATTTCAAGCCAAATAATACCAAGGCAACCCTTCCTGCTCAGACAACCTGCCCAGTTGCATTGATGGTTGGTGCAGAGTTTGATGCCATGGATTCCAAACTGGAAGAAGTATGATCTGATGGATGATGATACGAAAATGGATGATGGAAATGAAGAGATTGTTCTTACTCTTGCGCCCAAATTGAAATCAACCATAACGGGCGGAACTACCCGGCTCAGCGATGGAGGTCCTGACAACACCAAAACAAGGAGTTTCGGAAAAAAAAACCGATGTTGAACGCAATAGCCGCTTTGCATCTCGAAAGTAGGAATTCCAAAGGTCCAAATTAAATTAGTCTGTTCTGGGCAGAATTCTTTCACTGTAAGGAATTGATTTGTTGATGCTCCCAAAGATATATTTCAAGCCAAAAAACTATTCAATTGCGAGACCATTGTCCTGTTATCTGGATATACAATCAACATCTTAGGGAATGAGGGCCAGAACTCCCACTAGTGCAAGGCATATTCCTACTAGTCATCTCCTTCCACCTAGAATGGAATAATTTGGGTCTCTGGAATTGCACGTGCAACCTGTGTCCCTGAAGTTTTTGACTGTGGAGAGGCGGTTTCTTAGTGTGTCCTAACTTTCAGTTAATCATTGTTCCATTTTCCCTGCAACATTTTTCATCTTCTTCCTCACGGGAAGCTTCTGAGAACTATCAATTTTACCATAGGATGCTCCATCGAGGAGAAGACTGCAAGGATTTCCTAAAAAAAAAAAACATGGTAATCAGTTTTGTATGCATGTTGAAGAGCATCATGATGGCTCTTGCATGTTGCAGATCATGTGCATGTGTTTGTGGCAGATATGTTCAATGTTTTGGTCCAAAGAACTGGGTCCAATTTCTAAGGATAGATATGCAGTGTTCAGTGTTCTTTTTTTTTTTAATGGATTTACTATTAAAAAAAATTGCCTTGGAGTCTTGGTTGCTGCTTCTTTTCTGGATTTAACACCTCTTCTTATTGGCATGGTTCGGTAGTCTCGTAGTTCTTCGATATTGTATTTTCTTAGTAATTTGTTCTAAAATGGAGCATCTAACAATTATATGACAATGTACTGTGTCGATCAATCAGGATTTTATGCAAACAAAAAATGAATTTCAGACAGTTTCAAACCAACGTTCAATTATATTCGTAATGCAGATAGAACATAGCAATACCAAATCACAATGTTGCAGCAAGATCGTCATTCTTGTTTCTAGAAATGAAATTATTAATATTTAATGTTAAAAACCCATAATGCAAGAAGTTTAATACTTAAGTTAATATGTTATAGTCATGAAAGAATGTATCAAGAACACACTTACACCCACAAGTTGCAATAAAATCTAATATTCAACAAAGCATTGCTGACAATTACTAGAAAATGATGGTTTTGCAACAATGGGGCTTGTTTGAAACCAATTCACGCTTACGAAAATTGTCCTCCGCCTTTCTATTTTCCCACTCTTTTATCCCCTATAGTTTCTCTTTCTGGTTACTTAATCATTTTTTCCGAATATGCCTTGTTGCGTGGGTTGGCAAATTCACATGTTTTGACTGAGCGCTTCCCCTTTGTCTAAATTGCACTTTCCATTGTTCTGTGACCTGCAAACAACACTCTGGCTTCTGCGATATGCAGATTTACTTCTGGACTCCCACATCATCCCCTCTTCCGTGTTACACATTTTGCACCAAAATGTTTCGATATATACAATTTGACACTCGGGGCCTTGTAGCTCCTCGGGAAGCCGTCACCCTATTTTGAAGCTCGTCCGACCACTTTCCACGCTTGACAATTTCTTGACATCTCTTTGGCAGATCATCAAGTTCGCAGGTTCAGGAAATTTCAAATTTCTAGATGTTGTTTCATGTGCCCGCTACCTTCAGATTTCTTTCCAAGTATATGCAATATGTATACAACTTATCCAGCAACATACAGAAAAGATCTTGCCATGAAATGGAATATCTATTGCAGATTTGAATATATTGGACCTTATTTTCCCTCTTCTAAACTTGACCGAATTGTTGTTTCTTTTTCCCCTATACTCTCTCTTTCTCGTTACTAAGTCATTTTTTCCGAAAGTCGTTTTTTTTTTCCAAAAATGCGACTCCGACCAACCAGTAGCCATTCAATCCCTAGGCACTTTTCAAATCGTGAATTCCCGGACAAGCGGGCTCTATCTTGAACTTCTATTGTTTCGTGGTCTGCAAACAACATCCGGACCTCCGCCATACACAAATTTATTGCCGCACTCCCACATCATACCCTCTTCCGTGATACACAGTTTGCAGAGGAAAGTTCTGAGACCTGCAATTTGACTGTGTCCGCTTTCTATATTTCGCCATTTCTTGGAATATCTTTCACGCATCCAATTCCATACTTACCCGATTTTTTTCGCTTGCGGATTCCCGGATATGCAGACTGCACTTCTAGTATTCCTTGACTGCAAGATATACAAAGTGACTTCTGGACTCCTACATCAGCCCTATTTCGTGTTACACAATATGCACTAAAATTTTCGATCAATACAATTTGACCATCGAGTCCTCATGTCTCCTCCAGGACCCTTGTCAACCTATTTTGATGTCCGTTCGCCCACTTTCCACGGCCATTTCTTGCAATCTCTTTCGTGGATCGTCGGGTTGGGGTTCAGACAATTTCCAATTCCTAGTCGTTGTTTTTTTGTGCTCGCCACCTCCGCTCTTATTTCCAAGTATATGCAATAAGTATATAAATTCTCCAAAAACATGCACAAAAGATCTTTCCAGGAAATGGAATATCTATTACAGATGTGAATATATTAGCCCTTCTTTTCTGTCTTCTATACTTAACCAAATTCTCGTTTCTCTTTTCCCTGTACTTTATCTTTCTCGTCACTTAGTCATTTTTCCGAAAAATATCTAGCTGCATGGGTTGGTGTAATTGGGAGTTCAGGACTCCTACATTGGCCCCTCTTCCGTGTTACACAGTATGCACTCAAAATTTCCGATCAATAAAATTTGACCGTCGGGTCGTCATGTCTCCTCGGGAACCTTTGCTAGCCTATCTTGGAGCCCGTCTTCTGGATTCCTACATCAACCCCTCTTTTGTGTTAAACTATACGCACTCAAAAGTTTCGATCAATACAATTTGACTGTCAAGGCCTCATGTTTCCTCGGGAACCCTTGTCAGCCAATTTTGAAACTCGTCTGACCGCTTTCCATGGCCATTTTTTTCAATTTCTTTCATGGATCATAAACAATTTTGTATTCCTAGTCGTTGTTTTCTTTTCCTGCCACCTTCGTACTTCTTTCCAAGTATATGCAATAAGTATATAACTTCTCCAGAAACATGCAAAAAATATCTTGCCAAGAAATGGGATATCTATTAAAGATCTGAATATATTAGCCCTTATTTTTTGTCTTTTGCACTTAGCCAAATATCCGTTTCTCTTTTCCCTAAACTTTATCTTTCTCGTCACTTATTCGTTTTTCCGAAAATGTCTACCTGCGCAGGTAGGCAGACTTGTGGGTTCACGATTGCACTCATTCTCTTATATCGCGACACCGACCGACCGCTTCCCCATTCCATACCGAGCCACTTCTCCGACCGTGGATTCCCAGTAGGCGGGCTCTAGATTGCACTTCTATTGTTCCATGACCTGCGAACAGTACCCTGACTTTCACGATATACAAATTTACAACTGGACTCAGATCATACCGTCTTTCGTATTACATTCTACCTATCATGCCCTCTTCTATGGTACACATTTTGCACTAAAAACTTCTGAGACATACAATTTGACCATCGGGTCCTCACGTCTCCTGTGGAACTATTTTCACCCCATTTTCCGTCCTCTTTCCATACTTTTTTCATTTCTTTGAATTTATTTCGCGGATCATCGGGTTGGCGGGTTCAAGAAATATCCAATTCCTAATCATTGTTTCCTGTGCCCGCACCCTTTTGCAATTAGAAATTAGCAATTATATATAAGATCTTATTTCTAAGTGTGCAATTAGAAAGCGTTAATGTTAAACTAGGATTTGAGGAGATCTCCCATTAATACACATAAAACCAAAATTTCTAGATGGTTATATTATCCCTTCCGAGTTTTAATTTCAAACATCATGGAATGTCATTTGCACGTCGTCGGGTTGGTTTGTTCGAGAAATCTTCAATTCTCGATTCTGAAAACGAGTTCGACCAACTGTTTCCCTATTCCATACTTACCCACTATCCTGGAATTCTGCAAATATACAAACCGGCCGTTGAACTGCCCCACCATACTCCCTTTCGTTTTACACGTTTTGCAGTCAAAATTTTCGATACATAAAATTTGACCATCGGACACTTGCTTGCACTCTTCTGTGGTACACATTTTGCACTGAAAACTTTCGAGACATACAATTTGACCATCGGGTCCTCACGTCTCCTGTGGAAATATTGTCACCCCATTTTGAAGCTCGTCCGTCCGCTTTCCATACTTCGCCATTTCTTCGAATTTCTTTCACGGATCGTCGGGTTGGTGGGTTCAAGAAATATCCAATTCCTAATCGTTGTTTAATGTGCCCACACCCTTTTGCAATTAGAAATTACCAATTATATATAAGATCTTATTTCTAAGTATGCAATTAGCAAGCGTTAATGCTAAACCAGGATTTGAGGAAATCTCTCATTAGTACGCATAAAACCAAAATTTCTGGATGGTTATATTATCCCTTCCAAGTGTTAATTTCAAACATCATGAAATGTCATTTGTGCATCGTCTGGTTGGTCTGTTCACGAAATGTTCAATCCTCGATTGTGAAAACAAGTCCGACCGACCATTTCCCTATTCCATACTTAGCAACTTTCCCAGAATTCCACAAATATACAAACCGTCTGTTGAACTGCCACATCATGCTCTCTTATGTTTTACACGTTTTGCAGTCAAAAATTCTGATACATAAAATTTGACCCTGGGACACTTGCCTCTCCTGAGCATCCCCCGTAACCCTGTTTTGAATCTCGTCTGACCACTTTTCAGACCTTACCATTTGATCCTTGCTCTCCCCCGTCTTTGTGACCTTCGCACTTATCTATAATAAAAAAATGTTTATATATATATATATATATATATATATATTGTTTCTAAATATGCAATTAGTGACATTTAATTCTAACAGCTCATCGTGCAGGAACCGTGTAGATTGTCATTGATGGGCGAACGATTATGTTGGGTCGCCAAAGTACCATCTTTTTACCAACCTTTCACTTCACTTTCACTTCACTTTTAAACATATTTCGCTTTCCCATACCCTTACATTAAACCATTTTCATGATTACATGGGTTTTATACATATTATTTTCCAATCCATCTATTTTAGTGTTTTTGAGTGAATTTATGATTAAATATTGGAAAAATGACATGTTTACACTTATATATGAAAGTGGGATGAGTTTCATGATGTTTACAGGTGTATTTGAAGACTCCAACCAAGTCAAACTTGACCATCAAGCCTCAAATTCGAATCCTCTTCAACCCCTTGAAGATTTGATGGAGATTTTGAGATTTACTCAAGTATCTTGGATGGAGATTAATCATGAAAGAGAAATTTGTGAGAGGATTTGTAGAGATATCACTTGATAGGTGTGAGCACATGGTTGTAACCAAATGAGACATTTGTGGATCTGGGAGAGATTTGTGGATCTAAGTTATCTTAATTTTTTGTATAAATAGGAGTGCCTCCTCCCTTTCAAAGAGAGGACTCATGGATCTTTGTGTCCACCTTATGATGGAATAAGAATCAAGATTTATTTTCACAACAGTTTCCATTCTCTAGTTTAGATTTAGAATGCTTTATTTTATGTGTTACTTTGTTCTTGGGAGAATTGAGGTCACTCCAAATAGATCATAGTAGCATTTTCTTCTTGTTCTAATGCTTTGAATAGGTATATATGCTTTATTGTTTTTATTAGAATTATTTGATGATCTTGATTGTTGATAGGTTTTTTGAAACATCACGAGTGGACCTCCTGTAAGGGAGCTAGTGTATTCTTGCCTACAACAACTAAGTCTTATTTAGTGGAATGAAAGAGTTAGGATTTGATTGAATTTTCTTAGATTAGTGTTAGATGCCCACTCCTGCATATATTTTGTTGGCATCATCACAAGCTTACGAGCATCCCTGGTTGATAATTAAATGAAAGCAATTTAAGCAATTGAATTGCCCAACATTTTTGGCACTGTTGTCGGGGATGGTGCTAAGGGATTAGGCATTAGGAATTTAATTCAGTATGTTTTCTTTAGTTTTATTGATGCAAATAAAGGGATCTAACTCATGATGAAAGGACAACTTGGTGACAGCAGGATCTCGATAAGCATGAGACAATTCTACATGATTGTTTTTAGTTTTTGCTTTATGTTTGTTTTCATAATTTTTTATTCATTTCCCCATAATTTTCATTTGGTGGTGCAGTAAGAGCCACCTCGTTTACTAATCATTAGCAGGAAGATCTACAAGAAAAAGGTGCACGCATCAAGGAGGAAAACAAGTGGAGTTTCAGGAGCTAAGCATTTGTGATCTACTTAAGAGGTAATTTTTTCTTAAAATGATTTTCAAATTTGCATATTTCAAAGATTTAAAAAGTCGCCAAGTTCCTAAGTATGCTCTCTTCTTGCGCCTTGTTGCGATCTGGAATATCAGAAAGAAAATTTTGGATGAAGTCTTAGTCCTATAATGTCTATTTTGATTTGACATTCTCTATCATTTTTGCGACAAAATTTTCATAAATGTCTAGATTCCATATTTAAAAAATATAATCTGAAAAAAATGAATCTAGGTTTTCGTCTCCAATTCATAATGGCTTGTTAAAATATATATATAACTATGTTTTATTAAAATAATAATAATAATAAAAATAATAAAATATAACTTAATAAACATAGTTATATATAACTATGTTTATTGAAAAAAAAGAAAAATAAAAATAATATATATATAACAAAACTGTGTTTAAAAATAAATATAGTTTAATAAAAATAATAATTTAAAAACATAAAAAACAAAAATAAAATAAAACTAGTTTAAAAACCCGAAGTGCATTTATAAAAACAAAATAATTTAAATTTTTAATAAAACTACCCCGCAATCGGACTTTGGCGCATTGGCATACTCCAATAGCCATAATTTTCAAGCCTTTGGCTTCGGCCTTTTATATTATTTGAACTCCAACTTCAAGCTTCGGCCTTTGTCATTTTCAATCCGCTGGTGTATAAGCTATGGCTAGTGGCACGTTCAAACTGCATTATGAAGGCTCTGGCTCTTCCAAATTTCCAAACTTGAAACCTGCAATAAAATTCAATTCTCCATGCTTACCATCATGGGTCTCAGGCTCTGGTTCGATTGTTAAACAATTGCTTATACAGTGGTAGATCGATGGGTCTACAGAACGTTGATATTTTCACGCGATTACACATAATTGCAATTGAAATAAAATATATTTGGTGGCTATGTCACAACCTAACAGCTGGAGAAGTATTTGGGTTGTTTGGATATAAATGTTGAAATTGTGGCTTCAATCCCTCGAAATTCTCCATTTTTAAACACGTGCTTTGATAAATAAATTTGGAGTTGCACTTTCCTCCACGTGCTTTGATAAATAAATAATATTTCTTTCCTCCAAAACGTTTTCCTTTTTCCTAAAAAGTGTTGTAGCTTCACCTCTTTCCATATGTTGTTGTTTCACTTGGATTCTCCCCAGATTTGAACCACCTACCTCCCAAAACGCTATTTTTTTCACTTGTGAGCCCTAGGATTTGAATTATTGATGCGTTCTTGCATTATACTTTAACTCCACTTCAACGCTCCAATGAATTATTTATTCTCATGCTAAGCTTAACACATTTTGCTCCACTCTAGCGCCATACCAAATCAAGAATCCCTATTTTGTAGCAGAATGTTCCTACGCCTACCCCAACCCAAATTTACTGATAAATATTTGAAAAATGAATTGTCAACATACACCATACACCATTGACAATTTAACTGTCAACATACACCATACACCATACATTATTGACAATTTAACTGTCAACATACACCATTTTTGTCTCTGTGGATAAAATCATGGCATTGAGGAAATACGTGGGAGGTGAATGTGTAGATTGTGGAGAAGAGAATGTATCCAAGCAGGAATCGTCTAAGGAAAGAAAAGGTTAATTGTACAATGAAAATTGAGTTGGGTTTCAACAGAAGACCATAAAAGAGTTTTAAGAATTGCACATTGAATTCCCATGTATGCCTTTTCCATCAAAATTCATGATTGAAAATAGAGAGCAGTTTAGAAATTAAAAAAAATTGTGATTTTCTTTGTTCTATTTGAACAGAAAATTCTTGTTGAAAGAACATACATAGAGTTGAATTAAAACAGAGTCTAGAAGATTGAAAATATCAAAACAATTGTTTAACCTATTCATTGCTCGGGCTTCGACCTTTACAATTTTTTTAATTATACACCTGCAACAAAACTATTAATTTGTGCAAACTATGACGTTTGGTTTGTATAATCAAGGTTGCAGGTTCAATAAGAATCATTAGGGCTTCGGCCTTTTTCCCTGCATAAGCAATAACATTTGCGCTCTCCTCACAAAGAATTTTGACCGTCATGATTTGGTTTTTGAATCACTAAAATTGAACATCAAATGAAGAAGTTATCAAAGAAACACTGACCGGTAGTCCAAGGTGCACCACTTCCCGAGAGGTAAAAAGTGCATTTCATTTTATTTATTTTCCTTGGATTTTTTCTATTTAGCACTAATTGTGAATTTTCACGTATGTATCGAATGAAGAAAGACTGATCACCTCTATTCTTCGATAAACTCATGTTTTATTGCAGGTCAGTGCTAAGTTTTTTTGCAGGTTCTAGGATGATGAAGAAGACCAATTTATGCACTAGTGGTTTTCAAAAACCACATACTCTTGAGAAAATCATGTCCTAATGAAATCATGAAGAAGTCAATATCATTATATTTCATACCATATCCATCATACCATTGCTATCAAAAGAAGCCTCTTAGAGCCATTATGTGATGATTCATCTTCTTTCCTTTGAGCCTAACATGTTGAAGTCAATCCTAAAGTTTTCATCTTCCTATCACTACTAGATCATGGCTTCACCCCTTTGCAAGTTTCATACTTTCTTTCCTCACTTTCATTCATGCCTAACCCATGAATAAAGTCATTCAGCTCACTTACCATGCTGAGTTACCATATTGTCATTTTCCTTTTGCCAAATAAATTCTTCTTGATCTTTCATCTATGGTCCTCTAAATCATTACTTTGTACTCACATTAGATGATGGGGGATTCCTTATGGCCCTCCTTCTAACAAGTCTTGACCCATCGACATCAGCACATCATCTGGGATTGAGACTAGAGACATTTTCAGATCCTTGAGGCTTGCATGCCATAATGTCAAGTTCTCTCGCCAATAAACAGTGGGAATACATCAATGTCCCCTGTTTGTCAGATCTTCTAGGTGACTCGACGTGCGACACATTTATTCGTACCTAGTAATATGTACTTGGGCATCTTGACTCTCATTGACATTAATGGTGACTAGTCTCATGTCGGTTAACAACATTCATTAATGATTGGTAATTCGACAATTTATTTCTATGTTCGACATCAACAAAATTTATTCACATAGATAAGAATTATGCCATGATGTGGATATGAATGAAGACTATATGGTTCCATGACACTCACAATAAATTTCAATAGTGTTCCAGTAAATCAAATATTCAGCTCCAGAGTTCAACACCAACAACTTAGTTCCAACAATAAGATGGTATAAATGTACCAATTTTAGATCTCATTCTATGTTCATACAACCAAGCAGATCATATTATTTTCACTCTGAAGATCCATGATCCAATAGTAGCAACCAAAATATTCCATCCATACAAAGATCTCTCAGATACATAGCTCATGATATTCTCAGGTAGGTGAAGGTATGTTGTTTTCCAATCTTTAATCAATAATTCCTTGAATGTTAAATACATGTATTTGGAAAATTTCCCATTCACCATTAACCTACCCTATTTGCTAATTTTTCCAAGGATGGAAAACATCTACAGTTTGAGCGGGATATTCATCATATGTCATTCATTTATCCTATATTACATCTTTCATAACCCCATATGCTATTGACAACATGTTTTCCCAATTGAGTGTTATTACTTTTATAAACACCTTCATTGACTTCCTAAAATGCATCATTGGTTTGTACATGAAGCACATATTTCAAAGCAAATATACCATGTGGAGGATGGTTTCTATGCCTTTAACATACTTCAATACACCTTATTGAATAAGACTAAAAGTATTGAATGATTGATACACACATTATTGAATCATCATTTTGAATGCATTCATATAATTGAAATTTCAAGTCTATTCTTTGTTGTAGCAAGAAAACGAAAAATGAAAGTGTTGTCACACAAGAACCAACCATAATCAAGAAGAAGAAATGTTTCTACATAAAGAAATACTTTTGGTTGTCACACAAGAATCAACCACAAAAAGCAGCTTCCACTTAGATATATTTCAACAAAAGAAGGCTCCATCACACAATTCAGGAAATTCAATGCAAGGTTGCATGAGGACATGCAACACCTTCAGTTGGGGGGTATGTTGGGTCACCAAAGTACCATATTTTTACCAACCTTTCACTTCACTTTTAAACATATTTTTCTTTCCCGTACCCTTGCATTAAACCATTTTCATGATTACATGGGTTTTATACATATTATTTTCCAATCCAACTATTTTAGTGTTTTTGAGTGAATTTATGATTAAATATTGGAAAAATGACATGTTTACACTTATATATGAAAGTGGGATGAGTTTCATGATGTTTACAGGTGTATTTGAAGACTCCAACCAAGTCAAACTTGACCATCAAGCCTCAAATTCGAATCATCTTCAACCACTTGAAGATTTGATGAAGATTTGGAGATTTACTCAAGTATCTTGGATGGAGATTAATCATGAAAGAGAGATTTGTGAGAGGATTTGTAGAGATATCACTTGATAGGTGTGAGCACATGGTTGTAACCAAATGAGACATTTGTGGATCTAGGAGAGATTTGTGGATCTAAGTTATCTTAAATTTTTGTATAAATAGGAGTGTCTCCTCCATTTCAAAGAGAGGACTCCTGGAGCATTGTGTCCAACTTATGATGGAATAAGAATCAAGCTTTCTTTTCACATCAGTTTCCATTCTCTAGTTTATATTTAGAATGCTTTATTTTATGTGTTACTTTGTTCTTGGGAGAATTGATCTCACTCAAAATAGATCATAGTAGCATTTTATTCTTTTTCTAATGCTTTGAATAGGTATATATGCTTTATTGTTTTTATTAGAATTATTTGATGATCTTGATTGTTGATAGGTTATTTGAAACATTACGAGAAGACCTCCTGTAAGGGAGCTAGTGTTTTCATTCCTACAACAACTAAGCATTTTTAAGTGTATTTTTTTTCAATGCATGAGTGTTTACCTGATGATCTTGATTGTTGATAGGTTTTGTGAAAAATCACGAGTGGACCTCCTGTAAGGGAGCTAGTGTTTTCTTGCCTACAACAACTAAGTCTTATTTAGTGGAATGAAAGAGTTAGGATTTTATTGAATTTTCTTAGATTAGAGTTAGATGCCTACTCCTGCATATATTTTGTTGGCATCATCACAAGCTTACGAGCATCCTTGGTTGATAATTAAATGAAAGAAATTTAAGCAATTGAATTGCCCAACAGGATCGAGTAGATCTCTTATTAATACGCACTAAACCAAGATTTGTGGAGGGTTATATTATCCCTTCCGAGTGTTGATTTCAAAATCATGAAATGTCGTCCGCACGTCATCGGCTTGGCACATTCACGAAACCTCCAATCCTTAATTTCTCTTCATCGTACCCGCCACCTTCGCACTTCTAAATATGCAATAAGTAAGTTTTATTGCTAACAGTTCATCATGCAGCACCCATACAGATTATCATTAATCAATGAAAGGCTCGAGGAGCTTTCCCATTCATAGCATTTAACCAAGATTTTGCGGAGAGTTATATTATCGGCTCCAACAGTTCATTTCAACCATCGTCTGAAGCAAACCAACGTTCTCATAAACCTATGGCATCATCTCAACAGCAGTTCTGTGGAGATACAGTGAACATCTTTGGGCGTGAGGACCAGAACTTCCAGTGGTCAATGGAATATTCTTATTACTCATCCCCTTCCGCCCAGAACTAAGTAATTTGGACCTCTGGGATTGCTTGTGCAGGCTGTGTCCCTGAAGTTTTTGACTGTAAGGAACTGGTCTCTTGGTGCGCCGATAAATTTATTTCAGACAAAAGAATTATTCCACTGCGGGACCTCTCTTTTGTTTCTTTGTCACCTCGGGTCTTCCGCCAGATGTTAAGATTGTTGGAGCCAACATTAACGTTCAAAGGAGAATATTCCAAACAGTTCCTAGCAAAGCATAATAACGGGTTGCACCTCTTGCCCGATTTCTTGAAAGACCCGATGGTAGTTCTTAAAGATACTGCAAGCTTGTAGGTTAGTTCATTTAGAAATCCATTCTGTGAAATTGCTTGGTTCTTTACAAGAATAACAGGACAGGAGTCCACAACAACTATTTCCCGGATGGCTCTTTATATTTTGTATTTCACAGTCAAGGAACAAGCCATTTTTTATTGGGGAAAGCTAATTTCCCATGAAATATGTTCCTAATTGTCAAGCTTCAAAAAGGAGAAGAAATTTTTATATGTCATCCTACTTAGTTTTTGTGATAGCACATTGCTGCCAATTTCCAGAACTGTCTCTGTCCAAGAAGGTCAACTGGGAATTCGACCTAGTAACGTTTTGGTACCAAGCCTTGTGGAAGCACAAGGCCTCCCACTGTTTTTATGAGGTTTTTAATGGCTTCGTGTATGTTTTCAAAGTTTGTTGTTAGGAGAAGATGCTCCCTGCATATCTGAACAGGCAACCAGTTTTTTAGACAGGAAGGGTTCACTTGAACATTTGGATAATTACACTGTGATAAGGATTTTTGGCTCCAGGGAAAAACCTACTCTCCGTCCATGTCACATTATGGACAGAATGTTTGTTATAGAAGTAGCAAGGCAATACAACTATTGGTTGCATATATTCCAAGAGAAGAGAAAAAAAATATTTCATTCCTCTGCCTTGGAAAGTCGGGGACTTTGTGTTGAGGAACGCCAACAAAATTGACGAATTCACAACCCATTCTAGCAACTTGAACCTAAGATATGTTGAAATCCTAAGATGGTTTGACCCCAATAAATTTTTTCTACAACATTTACAAACACTTGGCTTCGGCAATTTTTTTTTCAAAAAAGACCTGACCGAAAACAGAGACACTAGCAGCAAAATTCCTTCTTCTGATGTTGACGACCTAGACACAACGAAAATCACCACTAAATTGTATAGGCAACAGGGAAAAGGCCCCGGTGAGAAGAGTGTTCAATCGGCGAATAACACTCCCAAAAGCACGACATCCCGGAGCATTGCTCCAATGGCCCACCACAGCAACAAAGCAACTCAAATTTTTTCAAACAGAGGAGGAGATAACGACCCTCCTCGCTCTAAAATTGATAGTTCTCACAAGCTTCCAGTAGACAAGAAGAGAAAAAAAATTGTGAGACACGCGGAAGAGCCCAAAATTCAGAGTGAGAACATGGAACTTGAGCCTGATCTGGATAGCGTATTCGACTACCTTGATCAGCCCAGAGACATGGTCCATCATAGTCGTCCAATGGACATATCTGATACCGAAAATTTTGACGAAGATGAATCTTCATGTTCCAGAGTGTTGTTTTTTACAGCCAGTCCAAAAAATTGATTATTGAAAAAAAAATGTAAAAAATAAGAAAGGAAAATCTCGTTCATAGATTAACCTTGTGAACATGCGACCATCCCAAATCTGTCAACTTCAAATAGCGACCGGAGATTCACTTGATTATTTTATTGGAGGCATCGAGGACAAGAATGCCAGACTGAAGGACCGGGTCAAGGAATTGGAAGAGGCTTTGATTCTTATGCCATCGCTTGTCAATCCTTTGGAAATAGCCATGCCTGCCACCCTTGCAGCCAAGTTAAAAGGATCCTCCAACCTCTTCGCATCGAGTAGAGGATATGTGGAGAATAATATCAAGAAAAGAATGAAACGGGTTACTGAGGCGTGGGAAACATCACAAACCATGACTTCCCTTGGAACGAGGGCACATAATTTTCTCGAACATTTGCAGGGGGAGTTAAAAGATGAAGAACATTTCTATTTAAACATGGTCCTTCCTTTTGGCACCATTATCAACAACATGACAAAAACAAGAAGAAGACAACAAGATCTCCCATCCAAAAACCGCATCGGTCAATTAAATGCATGCTGGAAAGAAAAAGTGAAGAACATGCATCTCATTGTTCAGTCATGTGAACAAGCCATATCAAAGAAAGAAAAATTATTCACAAAGTTGTCCAGAATAAACTTAGGCGGAAGAACCAACGACTTCCAAGACCCCAACTTAATCTTCAACTCCTTGCCCTTAACTAGGAAAGACTTCGATAAACAGGTTGATAATTTTAACGTGTTGTCTTTGGAAAAGTTTTACAGCATCCTTGAATATGGTCAACATGACGTCGACGACTGGCTAGTCGACTATTCAGTACAGAATGAGGAAATTGATCAGCCTCTGCGTAATCTTTCTATCGACTTCGGGGAATTAGAAAAGTAACTTTTCAACATAAAAATATGGAATGAGATCAACGTCGCCCCAATGAGAAGATACATTGAAGAATGGCTCGAAAGGGAATTGAAGCAGGTCGCCGACGAAAGGAAACAGGCAGTTTCCATGATTCCAGCAGCCGTCGATGACACCAATGAAAAGGCATCAACAAGCAAATAGCAAAAGGGGTCATATGTACCATCACTGTAAGTCTACTGATCGCACCCTGCTTTGTTTATCAACCCATTTATTACACTTTTTTAAATAGAAATGTGTAGCCAAAGACCGATACCTTTTCAATTTACTATTTTCAAGTATTACACTCTACAATCGCCCACTTCTTCTTTATACAGTCATGTTTCTTGTACATATTTCTCTTATGGTCCGCGGGAGCCCCAATCCCAGTCTATATGATAAACGCATTGAAATTTTCAGGAATATGTAACAGACTTTTATTTTTTTGATATATTTCAAATAAAATTGTTTTTTATCTCCTTTTATATTTACGTCCTCATACATTTTTATCTTCCACCACTCTATATGACAAATGCATTTATATTTCCAGGAACATGTAACTTTTTTAATATATTTCAAATTAAACTGTTTTTTAATCTCCTTTTATATTTATGTCGTCAGAAATTTGTATCTTCCAAATTGTATTTTGTTATATACTTTCAAAAAATAAATGGGGCTCTAGAGGCCACGTGTCATTTACTGCATGGATACCACATGTGCTTCATGTTGCTTGCCACATCTTCGCTGCAGTTTTCATCTACCTCCGCTACTTTTTCCTATCCCAATTCAACCCAATAGGGACTACGCTGCCACGCAGCCTTGTTAAAAGAAGTTATTGAGAAAATTAAAAGGCATATTGTTACATTTATTTAAACAAATAAAGGGATATCAAAAGTTTTTTTTTTCACTCGGAAAAATAATAATAATAATAATTGTTCCTTGATATTCATAGATGAATCAAAGTGAGCATTGCTCGTAAAATCATGCAAAGTATCAATATATTGAAAATTTATTTTTAAAGTATTTAACAAATTATAAGAAAGGGGTATTGAAAGTTTTTTATAATATTTAATTTAATTGTTTTTAGAAAGAAAAAAAAAAGTTTAAAAATGAATTTAAAAAAACAGTAAGGAAGGAAGGATTTTTTTATAAAGGTCTTTTAACTTTTAGCTTAACATTATACTTTCAACTCTTAGCTTAACATTATTAAAAATTAAAAATA
The DNA here is from genome assembly GCA_009831015.1 of Picea engelmannii. Taxonomy (NCBI): domain Eukaryota; kingdom Viridiplantae; phylum Streptophyta; class Pinopsida; order Pinales; family Pinaceae; genus Picea; species Picea engelmannii. The sequence continues at coordinate 65,050 of ML817934.1, forward strand.
TTATTAAAGGAAAAGATGTTAGCATTGTTATTTGTGAAAACAGTGAGAGAAATCATGTTGATAAACGACAAATATTTGTTTTGTTATTTATTTAAACGACAAAACAAATCACATTCATGTTGATGTAGACAATCAATTATTAATCATTGGGTCAAGTATAATAAAAAATATCAATGTTGAGAATGAAAAACAATATGAAATAAACTATTGTGAGAATTAATAATTATATTTTCATATCCCAATACAACGTTATATCTATGTTTGAAAAAGACATTGACATAATTCTAGGTTCTACTTGGATGGAAACATTGAGTACCTTCATCTTAAACATGAAGAAGACATTTTTGTCATTCTCTTAGAAGAAGAAGAAGATAACATTGCAAGACTTTACAACGAAAACATGCTTGAAATCTTTCTCATCAAAAGACTTGAAAGATGTATCAAATTTAATCCTTCAAATAATCAAAATTCATGAAAAAAGATGAAAAAAAACTTGATGAGGTTGTAGTTGAGAAAGATGAAGAAATTTCTTGTCTTGCAGATCATAGTAAAACCTTGATTGCATAAATCGAGAATCTTAAAAAAAACAAGAAAAACTAGAACAACTTATCCATAAAGATACAATGATCGACAAATAAATAATGACTGATACAATTGATCTAAGGATATATTGGGACATCGAAGTATAAATGATGGATATAGAAACCTTAGCAAATCCAAATGTCTCTACTAATAAAGTTTCAATTATTAACACATCAACACAAGTGTATGAAGGAGAGATGACACCAAAGGTGAATATAAATAACTCTAAAATTATGATAAGAAAAGATTGTGTTACAAAGACACCTTATTGATATCCTAATAACAAAATCAAACACTTGACCAATCAACGTATCAACATCTCTATGAACAAAGATAATATTTGACCTATATTTTGATGAAGATCAATTCCAATGCAATTTGGTCTAAAAAATGTAGTCATTCTTCAAATCATAATACAAAAAGTTTTATCCAAGAACCTTATAAACACATAGTTACATATAATATCAAAGAAAGGTGGACTATCCCTTCAACAATACCACAATTATGTTCAAGATAATATATATTTATTTAACTATGACAAAATCAAGAACAAAATTGGATGACAAAACATTATAAGAAAAAACAAAGACATAATTGTTTAATGAATTGACAACAAATCTTCCCTAAATGGAGAGGTAACATAACAAACATAAAGTACATAATAATAATAAAATTAAGGGACACAATGCTTCATCTTCGTGATAATAAAATATATTGTCATAAAACTTATTGTATCATCAAATCATTTATTCATCATCAATTACATTAATATTTATATATGGATTTCAACTTTTATCCTTGTTATGTTGGATATTTTCTCATATATAAACTATTATTCATTATAACCTTCGAAAAAAGTCACTGCCAACATAACCAATTTTTAAACCCACCATTCATTTCCCTTTACAATTTTGAATCAAAATTCTAGAAAAGGTTTAACACTTTAGTAAATAAACTTCAAAACTAAAGCCCAATCAAGTAGCATTAAACCTATGTTTTCATTGTTTAATAAGCTATGTCGCATCAAGTAATTTGTTCATCAATAATACTGGAAGTTTAACAATCATGTCAAACTTTTCCACTATTGCTTTGACATTTTCCTTTTATTTGAAAATGTTTATTTCCCCATATAACATACGGGGATTTTAAGAGGCCTTTTTGAACCACAAACTAAACTCGTAGAACAACTAAGAGGTGGCATAGTCTCAAGATTACTTATAGAAGCAACAACATTCTATATTGATGGGTTTACCTTGGGTAATGAGGGTGGATTAACTTTTATTGGCATTTCCAAGATTTGGTCATTAGGGGGCTCTATATCCACTTAAATCTTGGGGCATTTCATCCCAATCATCATTGTTGTTTGTAGAAATGATAAGTAGATGTTTTCTATGAAACCAACCACCAACAAAAATTTCACTGTAAAGTAGACCCAATGTTTTCACTATTTCTATTAAACAAAAGATATCCATAATCAACAACACAATAAATAACTTTTATTGAACAAAATGTTCTAGAATCAATCATTGATTCAAAAGTAAATGATCATTCTTAATTTTAATCATGTCCTCGATCAAAATGACATTGACCACAACCCCTCTTTTCACATCAAAACTTCATGTTATAAAGTCATGGAAAAACAATTAAACCAAAAACCAAATACAACTTACCACACTACACTAGAATTCAATTAACAACAATTTTGAACTTGACATAAAATGCAAGTTGATCAACTCAACATTAACTTTGATTAAAGGTAACACCCAAAACTAGATTTACTTTCATTATGTCATCAATACTTAATTAACATAACTCAACTCCTACACTTCTTACATTAACACCATGAGCTTGATAACAGCATCAAATACTAAAGCTAACATTATATATTAATGCATCCACTACGTCCACCTTTTAAAACATCGCTTGTCATATGGATCGCACTATTTAAACCATGTCAAAGCCATAAACATTGGATATGGACATGGGCAATAAGAACAAGTCGTTTGTTAATGTTCTCAACTTAGTGCATTTGAGTTCCAAGTTGACTGAGGCTTTATGGTATATGATTAATTTATTTAAAAAAAAAAAAAAAAAAAAAAACGTCATTATAGACACCACTTTTGAAGTTAATCACTAATAAGTGATTTTATCTATAAATCAAATATTTATTTAAAATTATTTAAAATATATAAAGTATAAGATAAATCAAATATTTATTTAAAATATATAAATTATAAGATAAATCAAATAGTTATTTAAAATATATATATTATAAGATCTTTGTGATTGAAATAAAGCATTGCAAAATATTTAATAGAATATGGAGTGTTAATATCATTTAATTGATTAAGATTCATTTATAAATATTGTTCCATGTTAATAAAATTATTTTTAAAAAGTGATTTTTTATTTGTGTATTTATTAATTAGGCTGTGTTTGTTTATTTTTTTAAATATTTTAATTTTGTTGTTGTTGTTGTGATGTGTGTTGTGTTTTTTTATATTTGAGTGTTTTTTTCTCCAATAACATAATATCATATTTGTAAGTTATTTATAAGTTTTTTTTATCCTTTCAATAACATTTTTAGTTGAAAATACTTAATAGAGATTTTTTCCTAAAGTTTTCAAGTTAGGAATTGAATAGAATGGTATCCAACATTCTTATAGAAGCCATTAGAGACAATTTGATAGCGAGAAGTTTAATCTTTGGAAGTTGAGGATGGAAATGTTGTTGGTGGAGGCTCACATGACCACATATTTAGCAATGGTGGGAAGAAGGGATTTCAAAAATCAGTATGTTACAAGTATGTTGTTTAGGTCGATTTTACACAAGCTCCTCCTACATTGCCACTCATGAATGTGGTATGTCATGTGAGTGGAAGTGGTTATGTGACAAGTAGTGTGGATTTCAAGGATCGTGGTGAAACACCAAGCTACAATGATGAAGTAAAAGATGGATAGCTATGAACAACATCAAATAATAATGGATTGGTATGGACGTGAACTAGAATAGTTGATTGAGAATCATATGTCGATAAACAAAATTAAATTGGAAGTTGATTATATTGTTAGTGTGTCAACATCAATTGCACTACCACCATCTACACTTGAGTATATCCCTAAACTAATTAGATACATTTTGTTTTAATTATGAGAAATTATGAGTGGCAATTATGAGAAATAGAGTTTTCATTATGAGAAATTAGGGTGGCAATTATGTATGAGAGTAAATGTTGAACTTTTGAGAAAAAGGATTCATTGTATATTAACTTATGATGATGTCTTAAGTTTAATATATTAACTTATGATGATGTCTTAAGTTTAATTTTACTCTAACAACGTATTTTCCAAAGACATTTTAGACTACTAGGGAGACCACTAAATGTGATATCATCTAAGATTTCAATGGCTCTTATAGGGAGCCTATTACCCCTCATGAATAAGATGCTCAAGTTTCTTTATAATCCTATCGTGTATCGTGGATACAAATAATTTTTTGTCATTTATATCTTCTTGATGTATACTAAAATAATTTTGAATAAAATCTATATTTGTGTGATGCAACCAAAGTATTTTATAGTTTTTACTATTATTTTGTAAACAATATTTTATTAACTCTTATAAATAATCAATTTTCTAATATTGGTATGAATTATTTTTATATAATACACATCTAATTAAAGAAAATGGATATTCAAAATTTAATAATGTTTATAGTTATATCACTTTCATTCCAAATATATTTCTCATGAAACTAATCTAGTTAATTAATCAATGATTATCAAATAATTCATCCATGTCGATCTTATGTGATTTATATTTTTGTCCAAAAAAAATGTAAAATTGTTTTGGGACTAGCCTCCACTTATCATGATGTAGTTGATGTGCCTTAACCCTACCTAGGAGAAAGTGAAACAATAAAACATTCAATTCAAAATCCTTTGGCTAAAATGTCACGAGTGATGGTATCTATTCTTCCAAAGGAATGCCAAACACTTGAACTTTTTCCCCAACTTTTCTTTGTACATTGGCACGTCCACAAACATCATGATTTTCATTGAAGAGAATTCAACTTTAGTGGGAGGGAATATCATTGCCCCACTTTCACTAATTCGATAAGCCACCATTAACATAAACAATATTTTATTAATTGTTGTTAATATCCAATTTTTTAATATATGGATATATTGTTTTTTGGCTAACATGTATGCACTTAAGTATTCAATGTGGGAATTGTTATCCCCCCTTGAAAATGTATTCGTGCATTTTACATTTGCATGGGCATTTCTTCTCTCACCAAAATAGTAGGGATCATGGAGTCAAGTAGTACTTTACTACAAAGCCTTGTTCCTAGGACAACATGGGACCACACTTGGCATAGTGGAGGAAGGAAGCAATCAAGAACGAACACCCTACTTTAGGAGAGGTCCAAAGTGTGGTTTATGATGAGATTAGGGTCAAAGATAGCCTAAGGAGGTGAACGCAAAGGCATTAATGAGAATTAAGAGTTGAATATCTTCTTCAAGGAGATGGCTAAAACATTTTGAATATAAGAGACTCCTATATTTAATGTCATTTTTCAACATTAACTCAATGTTTAAAATGACAAATAAACATTGGAACAGATTGTACCAAATGTCAAATAAACATCAAAAAGTGTTGGTGCATTTCCGACACTATGCTAGTCGAATAAGATATGTCAACCTAACAGTGTAAAGAACAAGGATTTTTTCATAATATGTCAATTTACCGACATTTAGTCAACACATATTCAACATTAATAGACATCATTCCAACGATGAAAAGAAAGCTTGGTAAATCCAACTACATCACTTAAGAGACATTACGCTAACAAATACTTACCAAACTATGTCACTTTCATATTGGATAACCAATGTTACACTAACTCAAATAGACATCGTTGTTGAAGTGTCAACCCATAGTCAATGTTAGGCATGTCAAATAACCGATACAATATTTCCAAAACACATCAAATATATGTTGAATAACGAATGTCAGTTTTTTTTGTAACGAAAAAAATATTAAATTGAAGTCTTTAATTCCTCCTCAAGGATCTTTGGCTCCATTCATTATCTTCAATGATTTTGTTGGTTCCAAAAATCACTTGAGCTACCTTAACTGGCATATCTAACTTCCCAAGGTTTACTCCATATGCATTGTAGGTAAGTGTCGTGTATAAATGGTCATTTATCAATAGAGGTACTCCATGTGGCTCTGAAGCTTTCAAACATTCCTCAATTGCATCGTGGATGTCTTAGTTTTCAACCTCTTTCTCTCTATAAGAAAAACCATTAAAATAAGCCTTGATTTTGTGAGTCCACTCTACCTGAAGCAACTTAATCAAGATAAGAGTGAAGGATTCAAAATATTTAGTGATTTACAAACCTCAATTGTATGATTGTTTCCCCCCCTTCAATAGTAACCCCGACAACCTCAACTGAGATAAAACAACCCCATTTGTTATTCATCCCATAATTTGTTACAACATACAAAAAAATATCACTTGGCTTGAATATTATTTTAGTTGTGTTATTTTTTGTATCGGTGAACTTGAAGAAGTGATTAAAAGGTCCTTGAGCTCCATTTCCAATCAATATTTCTTGACTACATTCAAGAGATTCTTCAAAAAATGTTTTGATCCTTGCATAATTTTGATCAATAATAAAAGTTTACAATCAAAGCCATAGTTACCATTTCCGTACTTAATTTTTCTACAAAAATGTTCATTAAATATTCTTAGTTGTAACACCTTCCTTTAACGATCATTTTATTTTCCTTTATACTAAGCATCTCCCTACACCTTTCAACATTTCCCTCGTTAAACACCTTTGTGAAGATGGCTACTATCTAGTCTTCAATTTTACAATACATCACTTTCATTTCATTGCTCAATATCCCCTTCAACGCCAACCTTCATATATGAAAGGAATTGTTGGTAATGGCCATGCTAAACCTCAAGGATTTGATCCTATAACATGCTACAAGAAATAGGTGTGAAAATGTCCCATAGTATGGTGTTTGGGACTTTTGACATTCTAGATTAAGGTGATGTGGGCATTACATATCTAAACTGTTGATATTATGGTATTTGTGGGAGGTATTAACCTCTACATGTAACCCTGAAAATACTAGAATATTCTGGGAAGCAAGAGAAACCCTAAAATGTTGGATAATAACCCTAGAAGACAAGTCGTCTCAAGAGAATATTTATTAGAGTTATTATCCTCCAGAAATAGAAGTCGAACCAGTTAGGTCACTTGAAGGACTATGAATAAGAGGGTGCTAGAGCTCATTTGTCACTCTCACTCTCACAACTGCATAAGACCAGTGGTGTGCAAGTTTGGAGAGGAGCTGCAATTGCAATTGTTGCAACTGGAATTTCGGTTTTGGCTTGGAATTTATCTTTGGTTATGGTTTGGACTTTCTTCCTGGTACGCTAGCTCTGGAGAGAGGTATGCTACCTTGGTTGGCTATTGGTTCTAGGGTTTTTTTCGGGATTATTCTATTTGTCAAGGTTAAGGTGCTCAGGGGTGGCTTCGGCCTATGGTTGGGTGACAATATTGTTATATTGTCTATGGTGAAATGAGCACACCTATTTTTATAACAGGTTATGGGCCCATACTATCTTCGGATAGTCTAACCGTTGGAAGATATATTGGGAGGATTTGCTTAGTTACAATCGCATTTGCAGTCAAAGTTTTGTTTCAGCAACGAAACCCTAACCCTCTTGTTAAGTCACCTTAAGTGAAGAGCTTGACCTAATTATTTGATATCCTAGTGCACCCTAGCCTAGCGCACCTACTGGTACTCTCAGCAAGTAAAGACGTCAAGTTTGAGTTTTTGGTCAAAGTAAAAGGTTGACCAAGTCAAAGCAATCATGACTTACTCTATGAAGTCAGAAAACAAGTTAGAATGGGCTTCTAACTTCAAATCATGGAAGACAAGGATTGACCTCATCCTTGCCAAGAATAAAGTGTTGGATATCGTGAAAGGCAAGATCATGGAACCACAATTTCAAGCAGGAAAAGAGAAGGAACCTCAGAACATTGCAGTTATGGAGAAGTTCAAGGACAATGATGTCAACGCTATGAGTATCATAATGGACTCTGTAAAAGACCACTTGATACCCTACATCTCTCTTCTTGACTCATCTAAGAATATGTGTGATGACCTAACTAACCTCTTCTTAGTCAGAAACATTCAACAAGTAACGAGTCTGAAGAATGAGCTACGTGACATGAAAATGAATGATGATGATAGCATAACATCATACTTTATGAGAATCTCTCAGTTAAGAGATCAACTACAAGCTATTGAAGAAATCATTTCAGAAAAAGGAACTGGTAAATTTAGTACCCAATGGCCTTCCCAAGACATGGGATGCATTTGTCGCAAGCAAAGAAAGGAGTATCCCACAATTGAAGAACTTTGGACTTGTTGTGCACAAGAATAATCAAGGATTAATGAAAAAGAGAAATCCCAAAAGAAATATGATGATCAAGCCTTCACAACAAAATTCAAGAATTTCATAAATAAGAGGAAGTTTGGCTTAAGGAAGAAACCAAATCAAGAAAAGGATATGTCAAAAATATAATGCTTCAACTGTCAAAAATATGGTCACTACACGAACCATTGTCCTGAGTTAAATAAAAGGAAGGAAACAGACAAAGTAAAAGTTTCTGAAGAAAGGGAACCCTCAAAAAAAGCCAAGTGGGATAAAACAGACTTCTTCTTCTAGTCAAGGTAACAATATTCTTCTATAACATAGTTCTTATACATACCATGTTTCATAGTTCATGTACATATAATGCATATATATTTCTTAGAAGAAAATATGGTCAGTGAAACAATACCTATGAAAGAATAACAAGATAAGGATTGATATTACGATGACTACAAGAAGATGAATTATGTTGGAAAATTCACGAGGAATCTATCATATAATTAACAACTATCAGATAGGTTGAAATCATAATCGAACTTGAAGAGACCCAGAAGGATTCAAATCATAAAGAAGTCAGTAATCAAGAGGAAATTAGAATAAGACTTGTGACACTTTGCAGAAGGCAATAAGGATGTAGACGGAAGAATGGACTCTCTTAGATGGAGGGATTTGATTACAGAATTCCAAAAGAAGAGCATGCATTCATGCATGAAGAAAGGATTAGGAGGGAGATAATCCTAAATGATATAATCCACTGAAGAATATGTGAAGATTATAAAGTTCCTATGATGAAAGGAAGAAGTTGGAATTTTCAGGAAGGAAGGGCATGGAATCTATAGAAGACTCCATGGACCCAAAAGCTAAAGAGGAACATGAGGAAGAAAATGAAGATTCCAAGAAAGAAAGAAAAGCCAGAAAAACTAGTTATTATATAGAGAATCATAAGACTACCAGCTCGGTTTGAACCCACTAAAAGCAATAAACCAGAAGAAATGGAAGTTGTGATGAAGAATAGTGTATGTAAGAAAATGTGAAAAAGACTTATGAATGGAAGCATTTTGAGATTCATAGATTCTTCCAGAAGGAGGGAGAAGACTATGAAGACAACTTGTTCTAGTAAACCAAATATACCTCTTGCAGTATCCATGGATTGGAATTTACATGTAAAATATTGTTCTTCCCAATAAAGCAAATTGAGAAAGAAGCTTATACCAGAAAGAGACCCATGTATGCAGATATAAGAAGACCTTGTATGGATTCAAGCAACTTGATGCAGAGTATCTCATATACATCAGAAGTGTGGTGAAAACTTTCTATGACAGAGATAGTGTATCAAAATGATTACTCGGAAGTTCGGGATGATGGATTGCTAATCCATGGAAAACTCCCATGATGACAGACTTGAAGAAGTTGAGAGACTCTAATCTAGTAGACTTGTCTCTGTATCGAAAATTGATTGGCCCGTTAATGTATTTGGAGAATACTTGGCTAGATATTTGTTTTGTGGGACGTTTAAATTATGACATACATTTGCATGAATTTATTGATTCAAGATTGGGCAGGGACTGCAAATGACAGAAGAAGTTCTACTTGGATATGTTTCAATTTGATATTTTCCACGATGTCATGAGCTAGAAGGAAGCATAAGTCTGGTGCAATCAACACTACAGAAGCAAAGTATATTGCAGCTTGTGATGCTTGTATAGAAGCAATAATTTGATTTCTGATCAGGTGTTGAATTCGACCATGATATATTGTAATGATCAGAGCTATGTGAAGCTTTCAGAGAAACCAATGTTCCATGATAGAACAAAGTACATTGAGATCAAGCATTATATTCTTCGTGATAAATTCTAGAAGAGAGAAGTGGTTCTCTAGTATATCTCCACAGATGAGCAGATAGCAAATATTTTGGTAAAGCCTCTGTCCAAGATGAAAAGTTTTTGTACTTAAGAGACAAGTTGGGGCTCGTGGAAAAGAATTCCTTATTGGAAAAGGAAGTGATTAATCCCAGGTTGGGAGGGAGCACTGATATGTTATTGATTTATGGACAGTCATTTTCTCGTGCGGAAAATGGTCCAGGATGGGAATTTCCTTTCCAGTTCAGAAAGTGGTTCGAGATTTCTAATGGATAGGCATTTTCCAATTCAAAAAATGGTCCAAATCAGATAGCCATTTTCATAATGAAAATGGTCTAATATATTTTTGATGTACCATAGACAACGATTCCCCTTGTGGCCAGTGTGGAGGAATGGTCTAGGACAGACATTCTTCTTGGCAGTCACTCTGAGTAGTGGTCAAGTAGAATGGTCTTCCTCGTCGGTCAATCATTCTTTTGAAGTTCACAATTGTGATCAGTTTCAAAGAATGGCCTGTTTTGGAGGTTGGTACAAGACGGTAATTTCCATTAGGAAATGGTTCGAATAGTCATTCCCTAGGGCAGACTCATTCTCTCCAGGTTGCATTGTGATTAGTGCCGAAGGAATGGCCCAGTTAGGTGAATGGTCTAGGTTCAGCAATCAGGGACAGGCATTCCTTAGGGTAGACTCATTCTCTCTAGGTTTCACTATGATTGGTGTCGGAGGAATGGCCTAGTTAGGTGAATGGTCTGGGCTTAGAAATCAGGGACAATTATTCTTCTATGCTTGGGAAGAATAGTCCATATAACTCATGGTTGATGTTTTACCTTCTGAGGGAATATGCTCTTCCAGATCTCACAAGTGTGAGTGGAAGAATGGCCTAGATGACTCAGTTTGTATATTGATATTGTTTTATATAGGGTTGATATCAGATGATATGATTGTTGTGGAGATCGTATGTCTCTGGACAGTAGTTGTATGCTACTATGGTGGATTTGATCCACTGGTACTGATTGTGTGTCATTGTTTAGTAGTTGTGTGCTACTAGGAGTGGTTCTGTACCACTGGGTAGTAATTGTGTACTACTATGGATAGACACAGTTGTGTTCTATTGGATGGCATTGTTCTGATTTCCATGGAGACTATCACTAGTGTTGGAGATGATTTCCAGCTAGATGGATAGTCAGTATGTTGATGGACAAACATTCTCCCTATGGAAATGGTCCAGGAAAACCATTCTTCTAGGACGTATGTCCATATTAGAAGAATGATTATTGTATCACTCTGTGGAGTGAGTGACTTATTCAGCATCATGCCTGATTACTCAAGTGGAGTATGGCTTCGAGAAATGATGTAGTTGATTCTATCAGATGATACTGATAGTGATGATGGTGCTCATGATTTGACCATGAGATAGTCGGTGTGGCTATGATGATGATATTGGTTGAATGGTTTGTTTTGTGCTCAAGAAAATTTCCTTTAATACCTCCCTAGATAGGAGGGTGTGTTGATATTATGGTAGTTGTGGGAGATATTAACCTCTACATGTAACCCTGACGAGACTAGAATATTTCGGGAAGCAAGAGAAACCCTAAAACGTTGGATAATAACCCTAGGAGACAAGTCGGCTCAAGAGAATATTTATTATTGACTTATTAGCCTCCAGAAGTAGAATTCATCCTAGTTAGGTCCCTTGGAAGACTATAAATAAGAGGGCGCTAGAGCTCATTTGTCACTCTCACTCTCACAACTGCATAAGACCAGTGGTGCGCAAGTTTGGAGAGGAGTTGCAGTTGCAACTGCTGCAACTGGCATTTCGGTTTTGGATTGGACTTTCTCTTTGGTTATGGTTTGTACTTTCTGCCTAGTACGCTAGCTCTGGAGAGAGGTACGCTACCTTGGTTAGCTATTGGTTCTAGGGTTTGCTTCCAAAATTATTCTATTTGTCAAGGTTAAGGTGCTCGGGGATGGCTTCGGCCTATGATTGGGTGACAATATTTCTATATTGTCTATGGTGAAACGAGCACACCTATTTTTCTAACATACACATGATTTTTTCAGCCGTAGTGAATTCTATTTGCATTCATAGTCTAGTACCTATCAGTGCCAACACTGTAAATGGGTCAACTACATTGGCTCAAGGAACTAGTTTGCAAGGGAAAGAAAGGGAAGTCAATTCTAGTGGCAGATGAAATACTAATTATCCATAATTTGATCATATCTCATATATTCAAGTTGATTATGGTCATGTTTCATTTTTGTTTCCCAACAACACCATTGCTAAGGCATTTTCAACAAGCATGGTTATTATTGATTCATTGAAAACGTTGTCTCGTTATTTAAATCATAAGAGGAATGAATTTTCACTAAACAATTTAGATAATTATCACAGACTAACACCTTTGAAAGTAATGAAGTAGAGGGTTTCATAAATGCACTAATTTTACCACTATCTTTTGGAACCAACACCAATGGTCTTGGGATCCATTATTTGGTCTACAAAATAGCTATTATCTCAGCAGGATGGAGATTCACTTGAACAACTAACCACATAGCTAGAAGGTGATGAAACTATAACTAATGTGTTGGCATGCAATGATATTTAGTTTGCTTTCATGAGAAATAAAATTACGATGCATAATCAAGCTGCATTTTCATTTTTAGGTCTTGGACACAGAACCATGACATTGTGTTTGGGAAAAGCTAAAGCTATCAAGATAAATAATTGTAGCTATGAATATTGAATACCTCATATCACTTTAATTGTCAACCCGGGGTTCAGACAAACTTATGCAATGTTGTTCACTATATATGCAACTACAAAGGTCTCAATCTAAAACTAACATTATGAAAAATTGCATAAATGAAATGCTCAACTTTAACAAGTCATTCCCCTATGCTTCATACCATCAACCTTGTGATGTTCACTCTAACTCCTCTGACAATGTACAAGGGTAGACAAAGGTCTCAAATCATGTGTTATGGAATAAAATCTAACTAGGTTAATGTATTGATAGAAATAGGATCCTAAGGGGTGTTGTTAGACATTCAATCCTTATAGTGTTTAGTACCCTTAGATTTCTCATCAAACATGCTTCAAGTACTGAACATTATAAAGTAAATCATAGCAATGAAGTACATGAAGCATAAATCACATAAGTGTTGTTTAAAGATGTGAAGAAAAACACAAAAATGTTGGAAATAACATGAATTAACTAATTGTCTAGTCTACTATAGGAGTATATAATCCTACTACAAAATTATGTAATAAACACTAAAACAAAATTGAAAGATAACAAGAGATGCATACACAGGTTCTCAGTCCTCTCCTTGAGTGGGACCTACTCAAGGAAGCTATTGGAACCCTTGTTTAAACAAGCAACAATGAAATATGTATCGAAACTACCTTCTCTTAATTAAAATCGCTCATAACATCAGGGTAGAAAGCTTCCTTCTATTACAAATCAAATCACCCATAATACTAAAGAAATGATAACATAGAAAAATAATATGAGGTTCCTAATCTATTAGTGTATACTCCTATTTATGCTTGAAGGGAAAACCTAATTGAAATCCTAATCACTCTTTTGATAAATGGGAGTTGTCCCTAAAAATATGAGTTTTGATTTATGGGATCTCAACCTCCTTGTGCTAAATCAAATTGTTTAGAGGTCATCAATGTTACTCTGAGTGTTGTCAGCACCTAAAGTGGGAAAAACGGAAAAGATACTTTGAAATGTTTATCATGCACTTGGTTGTCTTGAGTCATAAGTGGGGAGGATCCAATATTTCCCTTAGTGACTTGATTTTTGCACTCCTAGCCTTTGAACCATATTAATCTTCATATGAAATGCATGTAACAATAATCAAATCAATTCAAGAACAAGTGCATCACATTTGTATTCAATAATTAACCTTGACAGGAACATGTCATAATAACCTTAGTAATCAACAAAAAGGCATAATTGTTCTATATGAGGGTGAATTCTTGGAGCAAAATGTGTTGATAGACAAGCACATAATAACATTACTAATAAAAAAAAAAGGTATAATTGTTCTATATGAGGGTCAAGTCTTGGGAAAAAAATGGTATCAAAGGTTTGTACAAGATGGGGTAAATAAATACAAAATGAAGGTCCGTCATTACCCCCTAGTTAGGGGGTTTTACACGTATAGGTGCAACAAAAAAATACCTCAAAAGTGATTTCCCCCTTTCTCATCCTTCTTGCTTTGGGTGATGATTTCCCCCTTGCTCTTCATTTTTTTTCAATTTTTTAATATATTGATACATTGTTTTTTGAATAACATGTATGCACTTAAGTATCCAATGTGGGAATTGTTATCCCTCCTTGAAAATGCATGATTCATTTTGCATTTTCAAGTGCCTTTCTTCTCTCATTGGCACAATAGGGATCATTGGAATCAAGTAGTAATTTAATGGAGAGCCTTGTTCCTAGGCCAACCTGGGACCACACTTGGCACAATGCAGGAAGGAAGCAATAGAGCATGAACACCCTACTTTAGGAGAGGTCCAAGGCATGGTTTATGGTGAGATTAGGGTCAAAGATAGCCTAAGGAGGTGAACACCCTACCTTTTTTTGGATCCAAAGCATGATATGAGGCAAGCAAAGGCATTAATAAGCATCAAGGATTGAACATCTTCTTCAAGGAGATGGCTAAAACATGTTGAATATAAGACACTATTGGATTTAATGTTGTTTTTTAATATTAACTCAACGTTTAAAATGTCAAATAAACATCAAAACTCACTGTACCAAATGTCGATAAAGTGTTGTCTTATTTTCTATATTATTCTCGTCGAATAATATATATTAAATTAACGGTATACAAAACAAGGATTTTGTCAAAATACGTCGATTTATCTACGTTTAGTAGACACATATTTGATATTGACCAACATCAACCCAACAATGAAAAGCAAGCTTGGTAAAGCCAACTAAGTCACTTAAGTGACATTATGCTAACATATACTTATCAAACTAGGTCACTTCCACATAGTTACGCTAACTCGAACCAACGTTGTTGAAGTGTTGACACATAGTCGATGTTAGGCTGTTAAATAATTGACACAATATTTCCAAAACACGTCGACTATATGTAGGATAACTGATGTCAAATTTTTTAAAACAAAAAAGAAAATATTAAATGGGAGCCTTTAATGCCTCCTCAATGATTGTTGGCTCCATTCACTATCTTCAATGATTTTGTTGGCTCCAAAAAGCACTTGAGGTACCTTGACTGGCATATCTAATTTCCCAAGGTGTACACCATATGCATTGCACGCAAGTGTTACATCTAAATGGTCATTTATCAACAAAGGCAATCCATATGACTATGATGCTTTCAAACATTCATCTACTACATCGAGGTTGTCTCAATTTTTAGCATCTTTCTCTCTATAAAGAAAAAACATTAAAAATAAGCCTTCATTTTGTGAGTTTATCCTACCTTAAGAAGAAGACAAGAGTGAAGGATTCAAAATATTGAATGATTTTATAAACCTTAGCTGTATGATTAGTGTTAGCCCTTTAATAGCATCCTTGGAAACCTCAACTGATATAGAACAACCCCATTCTGTATGTGTTCCATAATTTGTTACAACATACAAAAGAATATCATTTGGCTTGAATCTTCTTTTAGTTGTGTTAGTTTCTATATTAGTGAACTTGAAGAAGTGATTAAAGGGTCCTTGAGGTCCATTTCCAATCAATATTTCTCGACTACATTAAATAGCTTCTTCAACAAAATGTTTTGATCCCTGCACAATTTTGATCAATAATAAAATTTTACAAACAACATCATAGTTATCATCCTCATACTTCATATTTCTATAAAAATGGACATTAAATATTATTAGTTGTAACACCTTCCCTTAATTATCATTTGAGTTTCCTTTATACCAAGCATCTCCCTACATTTTTCAAC
This sequence comes from Picea engelmannii, assembly GCA_009831015.1. Taxonomy (NCBI): domain Eukaryota; kingdom Viridiplantae; phylum Streptophyta; class Pinopsida; order Pinales; family Pinaceae; genus Picea; species Picea engelmannii. The sequence continues at coordinate 80,901 of ML817934.1, forward strand.
CTTTCCCTTGTTAAACACCTTTGTTAATATGATTGTTTGCTATTATTCAGTTTTACAATATAGCACTTCAATTTCCTTACTCAATATTCCCTTCAACACCAACCTTCATCTATGACAAGAATTGTTGGTAACAGTCATGCTTAACCTTAAGGATTTGATCCTATATAACATGCTACAAGAAATAGGAGTGGGCAACTTTCCCATAATATGGTTCTTGGGACCTTTGACATTCTAGATTAAGGTGATGTAGGCATTGGCATATCTAAACATGATTTTTTCAGCTATAATGAATCCTATTTGCATTAATAGTCCAGTACCTATAAGTGGAAGCATTAGAAATGGATCAACTACAATGGCTCAAGGAGTCAATATGAAAGGGAAAGAATGGGAAGTCAATTCTAGTGGTAGATAAAATTACCAATTAGCTCCAATTTGATCATATCTCATATATTCAAGTTGATTCTAGTCAAGTTTCATTTTGTTTCCCAATGACACCATTGTTGAGGCCTTTTCAACAAGCATGGTTATTATTAATCCATTGAAAACATTGTCCCTAATTTAAATCATATGAGGAATGAATTTATGCTAAACAATTACAATAATTGTCACAAACTAATGCCTTTGGAAGTAATGAAGTAGAGGGTTTCATAAATGCACCTATTTTATCATTAGTTCTTGGAGGTTTGTCAATACCAATAGCCTTGGGAGATATCATTTGGTCTACAAAACAGTTATTGTCTTAGTGGGATGGAGATTCACTTGAACAACTTTCCACACATCTGGAAGGTGACAAAACTATAACTAATGCATTGGCATGCATTGATATTTAGCTTGCTTCCATTAGAACAAAATTTCAATTCATAATCACGCTACATTTCTTTTAGATCTTGGACACACGACCATGACATTGTGTATGGGAAAATCCTCGGCTAAAGATGGGGCCAAATAATCGCAGCAATGAATATTGAATACTTCAATTGACTTTAAATGTCAACTAGGGGTTTCAACAAACATATGAGGTGCTATGCACTATGTATGAAACTACAAAGGTCTCAATCTGAAACTAACATTCTGGAAAATTGCATAAATGAAATGATCAACTTTGACAAATCATTCTCATGTGCTTCATACCATCAACCTTGTGATCTTTACTCTAACTCCTATGACAATGTGTAAGGGCTGGTCTCAAATCATTTTTATTGAATAAAACCTAACTAGGTTAATGCATTGATGGAACTAGGATCCTAAGGGGTATTATTAGACAATCAGTCCTTACAACTTTTAGTAACATTATATTTCTCATCAAACATGCTTCAAACACCAAAATTTATAAAGTAAATCATAGAAATGAAGTACATGAAGTATAAATCACATAAGTGTTGTTCAAAGACATGAAGAAAAACACATAAATGTTGGAAATAACATGAATTAACTAATTGTCTAGTCTACTACAAGACAATGTAATCCTACTAGATAATTATGTAACCAACGTTGAAATAGAATGAAAAGATAACAAGAGATGCATACAAGGGTTCTCAGTCCTCTCCTTGAGTGGACTCTACTCAAGGATGCTATTGGAACCCTTGTTTAAACAAGCAACAATGATAAATCTGGTAGAATTCAAAAAGTTGGTTCTTACCTCTTTCATTTCCTTGTTGATAAATCTATGTGAATTCGTTTTGACTTTCTAGCTCATGAGGGAGGTGGTAGGCAATCTACCTTAATTGGAACTTGATCCATTTCTCTCTAAGGAACAAAGTGTATTTCCTTGCAAGTGGTCTGCAAGAGAGCATTTCTTCTGGTACTTTTATGGCATGATGAATAGTTTCCCATAGTTCCTCAATCTTTTCTACCTTGTTCTCAACCTCCCTTATTTATTTTTCTAATGTATACATTGATTCTTCATTCTCTTCCTTCAATTGCTTCTTATCATCTAGATGTTGCATCTTGAAGATGTGGAATTTTTTTTATAAGTTTAACATTTGTTTCTCAAACTGTGCCTTGGAATCATCTATAGTTGTGATCTCCATGTCTTGTCTCCCTGTTGCAATTGCCTTCCATTTTAGGGCCTCTTCCCTAGCTTCTTCTAGCTAGGATATGAGATCATCCATACTTGGTTCATTCTTCTCAATTTGAGTCCCCTCATGGGATTTCCCAAGATCCTTTTTTGTGTTAGAAAGTGAGGCATCCTTCTCAAGATCTATAGTAGGTGTATGCTTTTCAATGGCCAAACTAGTTGGACATCATCAAGATTGCAGAGAGACCTACAAATGACATGCATGTTCAAATACAATAGATGCAACAGAGCATTGATCTTGTCATCAATATTGAGAAGCTCGAAATAGAATATTTAATTATTCATTTTCTCTTTGGAATTTTCTCTAAGGATCGATTGTAATCTAGCACTTTCATATAAATCCCTTGTTACAAGGAAAGTCTCACTTGAGGTGCATTGTCAAAACATAAAATAAAACACACCCATAGTTAGAAGAGGAAGGGTGAGAAATCTTCACAAAAGGAAAATTTCTAAGTACAAGACCAAGTGGAGGGGCCTCCCAAAAGAAAAATCCACATGGGATTCAGAA
>ML817934.1:83585-101270 GCA_009831015.1 Picea engelmannii
AACAATGGCATTTCATGTTTATTCTTATGAACATTTTTCTTTCCATTAGATTTAGAACTTGAACTTGAAGAAGAAGGAGAAGAAGGAGGTGTTGATGGAGGTGAATGAGGAATCTGAGGATGGTCCTCTTCCTCTTCACTTTTTCCTTTTGAATATTCACCCAAAACTGGTCGCTTCCGTTCCAAGTAATCTTCGTACAAAACTTTCACCATCTTCGACATAGCATGGAATGTTTTCCGGAACTCTTTCTCATCTTGAGAAATCCCTTCTTCCGATGCAATCTTCTCGCTGTGAGAAGCTCTCTTTCTCAATCCAATTAATGGATTCTCTGCAACAAGCTCTCCTTCACCACGCTGTAGCTTTTCCCTGGTTAACATGCAAAACTCAAATCCAAACGTCAACTAGCTCTGATACCACTTGATCCGTCGGATCTTTTAATGACTATGGTTGAGTTTTGATTTTGCATGCGTTAATTAACCATTTGAGAAACTTAGTGAAAGAATGAGGAAATAAGAGGAATTATGACAGCCATATACATATATGCAGATCTGAAATGAAATAATAGACAGCAAACCATAACACGCAGATTGATAACGGAGTTCGGCACAACTTTGCCTACGTCTCCGGGCCTTTGTCTCTGTGGTGGAGGCTTCTTTATTTCTGTTCAAAAGATCAAAAGTACATCGCTGCAATGCCAATTGGCTAAAAGACTGATCTGGTCATGTTCTTCCAGATCTCAAGAACCCTGCAAAGAAAACGATACGCAAAACGGACGTCCGAAGATCCCAGAAATGTCCCGACAGCGTCTGCTCCTCAAAAGCTTCCCTGCATAAAATGGCTTTGGCTTGGCTTCTCTTCATCATAACTCTGCTCTTTTCTGTCCTTGACTGTCCTTCATGGCCTCAAACAAGCCTAGTTTATATAGATTTGAAGTTGGTTGTTCATCTCCAACTTCCTCCCAAAATCTGGGCTCCAAAAATGCTCAATATCTCCCAAAAATGGAGAAAATCAACTTAAATCAGGCATTAAACCAACAAAATCCCAATACTATAGCATAAAAACCCACTGCATATGAATTTTTGGGATTAGCCCCTAGGGATGGGCGCGCGCCCCCTTTGGCAAGGTCTTATGGGCCATGTGGCCTAGTGCTAGCCCAAAGGCTAAGCGCTGCCCCCCCCTGTTTGCGATGGCTCCCAGTTTCGTGGTATGTTGGCATAGGCCCACGGGCTGGTGTCATAACTCCCGCGCCCTTTTGGTGGCTGCCCCTGGTCCTGTGGGATCCGCCCGGGATCCGGGGGCTAGTCCCTATCCACAACTCCCCGCGTCGTTGGTTATATGGTTCGCCTCCGCGTATGGTCGTGTGGTATGTTGAACCGAGGGCTGGGGCTAAGCCCCGACCCATTCCCCCGCCGACTATCTGTTCATTTCAATTCATTTTTTTTTTTTTTTACATATAGTTTATAAGAACCAACCGGGGCCCGGGTGGTTAGCCCGGTCCTGTCAATCCATTTCCCGGAGGGAGGTCGGGGGTTCGACCCCGACCGAGCCATAAGAATTTTATACAAAGCCACAACAGCCAACCACAGGGTGCCACGTGGCAGCCCACGACTGGGCCACGTGGCACCTCGACAACCAACCAAAACATGCCAAGTGTCGATTGCCGACTGGTCCACGTCACCTGCCACGCGTCGAATTCCGTACTTCCCTGTCATCCTGCCACGTGTCTGCCACCGTACCTGCTGATGTCATCCGTGCCATGTGTCACCCTTACAGTGGTGACACATGTCACCCATGGATTGGCCCAACTGTCCGCCCGTACGCCAAATCAGCCTGCCATGTGTTGCCTCTTGGAGTTTCTACGTGTCGCCTTCCGGGGTTGCCACGTCAGCTGTACGGTCGTACGGCCTGTATAGTCAGCTTGCCACGTGGCACTGTACGGACTGTACAGTCATCCCATTTTTTTGCCTGTTTGCCTTTTCGGACAGAACGCAATATCTTGCTCATACAGAGCCCGTTTGACGAAGTAAATATACCGCCGGAATCAGGAAGATGAGACAGATACAATGGCGTTGGTTTCGTCGCATTCCGAGCACTTTCATTTTTGAGCATTTTTAAACCCTGTCAGGCTTCTGGATCCGATTCCGGATCAACATAAAATCTACTTATATCTATTACAGATGTAGTTCATGTACATAGAGTCTAATCTCTACTAAAAATGTAGCTCATGTATATAGAGTCAATACCTCCTAAAGATTTTGTGATTAGGTAAACACCATTCTCTCTCTTTTTTAAAAAGATTTTCCCTCAAGATTGAAAATGCAAGCAATAAAGGCCTATGTCGAAAATTTGTTGGAAAAATTTAAAAGATGCCTTGTCACTCCAAGAAAAGTCCAAAGTATGTGCTACAATAACTTAAACAAAATAGAAACATGCCATTAGATCCATGCATAGTGTTAGATTTCCCAACTATGGTGGCTAAGTCCCTCATTTGGCCTTCAAAGTGTTTTTTGAAGAATGTGTGCAAAGAAAAGAAGGTGCACTTTAAGACTCAATCCACTTCAAAATGATAATAATAAAATCTAATTTAAGGTCACAACCTAGCTAAATGCCAAATTGATGTATGAGAACCCCTTGTTTGTGGGACAAGAACCCCTCAACGCATCAGTTGGTTGCTTAGTCTATGGAGGTGTACATACCTTACTACCCCTCAGAGTCGAACCTATGACCTCCAAGAAGGAAACACATGTACTTAACCGTTAAACTTGAACAGAGTACAAGATTTCAACCCCAAACCACTCATTTCAAAAAGTACCACGATTATATCTAAATTGTGAAAGGGGAAAGGGGATTTGTTATTTATTTTAGTTGACAACTACTTGAGAATGTAGTGTGTTACAACATGTGCAAACTTGGGTGTTCCACCAAAAAATATTCTGAATCCCATGTGGATTTTTCTTTTGGGAGGCCCCTCCACTTGGTCTTGTACTTAGAAATTTTCCTTTTGTGAAGATTTCTCACCCTTCCTCTTCTAACTATGGGTGTGTTTTATTTTATGTTTTGACAATGCACCTCAAGTGAGACTTTCCTTGTAACAAGGGATTTATATGAAAGTGCTAGATTACAATCGATCCTTAGAGAAAATTCCAAAGAGAAAATGAATAATTAAATATTCTATTTCGAGCTTCTCAATATTGATGACAAGATCAATGCTCTGTTGCATCTATTGTATTTGAACATGCATGTCATTTGTAGGTCTCTCTGCAATCTTGATGATGTCCAACTAGTTTGGCCATTGAAAAGCATACACCTACTATAGATCTTGAGAAGGATGCCTCACTTTCTAACACAAAAAAGGATCTTGGGAAATCCCATGAGGGGACTCAAATTGAGAAGAATGAACCAAGTATGGATGATCTCATATCCTAGCTAGAAGAAGCTAGGGAAGAGGCCCTAAAATGGAAGGCAATTGCAACAGGGAGACAAGACATGGAGATCACAACTATAGATGATTCCAAGGCACAGTTTGAGAAACAAATGTTAAACTTATAAAAAAAATTCCACATCTTCAAGATGCAACATCTAGATGATAAGAAGCAATTGAAGGAAGAGAATGAAGAATCAATGTATACATTAGAAAAATAAATAAGGGAGGTTGAGAACAAGGTAGAAAAGATTGAGGAACTATGGGAAACTATTCATCATGCCATAAAAGTACCAGAAGAAATGCTCTCTTGCAGACCACTTGCAAGGAAATACACTTTGTTCCTTAGAGAGAAATGGATCAAGTTCCAATTAAGGTAGATTGCCTACCACCTCCCTCATGAGCTAGAAAGTCAAAACGAATTCACATAGATTTATCAACAAGGAAATGAAAGAGGTAAGAACCAACTTTTTGAATTCTACCAGATTTATCATTGTTGCTTGTTTAAACAAGGGTTCCAATAGCATCCTTGAGTAGAGTCCACTCAAGGAGAGGACTGAGAACCCTTGTATGCATCTCTTGTTATCTTTTCATTCTATTTCAACGTTGGTTACATAATTATCTAGTAGGATTACATTGTCTTGTAGTAGACTAGACAATTAGTTAATTCATGTTATTTCCAACATTTATGTGTTTTTCTTCATGTCTTTGAACAACACTTATGTGATTTATACTTCATGTACTTCATTTCTATGATTTACTTTATAAATTTTGGTGTTTGAAGCATGTTTGATGAGAAATATAATGTTACTAAAAGTTGTAAGGACTGATTGTCTAATAATACCCCTTAGGATCCTAGTTCCATCAATGCATTAACCTAGTTAGGTTTTATTCAATAAAAATGATTTGAGACCAGCCCTTACACATTGTCATAGGAGTTAGAGTAAAGATCACAAGGTTGATGGTATGAAGCACATGAGAATGATTTGTCAAAGTTGATCATTTCATTTATGCAATTTTCCAGAATGTTAGTTTCAGATTGAGACCTTTGTAGTTTCATACATAGTGCATAGCACCTCATATGTTTGTTGAAACCCCTAGTTGACATTTAAAGTCAATTGAAGTATTCAATATTCATTGCTGCGATTATTTGGCCCCATCTTTAGCCGAGGATTTTCCCATACACAATGTCATGGTCGTGTGTCCAAGATCTAAAAGAAATGTAGCGTGATTATGAATTGAAATTTTGTTCTAATGGAAGCAAGCTAAATATCAATGCATGCCAATGCATTAGTTATAGTTTTGTCACCTTCCAGATGTGTGGAAAGTTGTTCAAGTGAATCTCCATCCCACTAAGACAATAACTGTTTTGTAGACCAAATGATATCTCCCAAGGCTATTGGTATTGACAAACCTCCAAGAACTAATGATAAAATAGGTGCATTTATGAAACCCTCTACTTCATTACTTCCAAAGGCATTAGTTTGTGACAATTATTGTAATTGTTTAGCATAAATTCATTCCTCATATGATTTAAATTAGGGACAATGTTTTCAATGGATTAATAATAACCATGCTTGTTGAAAAGGCCTCAACAATGGTGTCATTGGGAAACAAAATGAAACTTGACTAGAATCAACTTGAATATATGAGATATGATCAAATTGGAGCTAATTGGTAATTTTATCTACCACTAGAATTGACTTCCCATTCTTTCCCTTTCATATTGACTCCTTGAGCCATTGTAGTTGATCCATTTCTAATGCTTCCACTTATAGGTACTGGACTATTAATGCAAATAGGATTCATTATAGCTGAAAAAATCATGTTTAGATATGCCAATGCCTACATCACCTTAATCTAGAATGTCAAAGGTCCCAAGAACCATATTATGGGAAAGTTGCCCACTCCTATTTCTTGTAGCATGTTATATAGGATCAAATCCTTAAGGTTAAGCATGACTGTTACCAACAATTCTTGTCATAGATGAAGGTTGGTGTTGAAGGGAATATTGAGTAAGGAAATTGAAGTGCTATATTGTAAAACTGAATAATAGCAAACAATCATATTAACAAAGGTGTTTAACAAGGGAAAGGTTGAAAAATGTAGGGAGATGCTTGGTATAAAGGAAACTCAAATGATAATTAAGGGAAGGTGTTACAACTAATAATATTTAATGTCCATTTTTATAGAAATATGAAGTATGAGGATGATAACTATGATGTTGTTTGTAAAATTTTATTATTGATCAAAATTGTGCAGGGATCAAAACATTTTGTTGAAGAAGCTATTTAATGTAGTCGAGAAATATTGATTGGAAATGGACCTCAAGGACCCTTTAATCACTTCTTCAAGTTCACTAATATAGAAACTAACACAACTAAAAGAAGATTCAAGCCAAATGATATTCTTTTGTATGTTGTAACAAATTATGGAACACATACAGAATGGGGTTGTTCTATATCAGTTGAGGTTTCCAAGGATGCTATTAAAGGGCTAACACTAATCATACAGCTAAGGTTTATAAAATCATTCAATATTTTGAATCCTTCACTCTTGTCTTCTTCTTAAGGTAGGATAAACTCACAAAATGAAGGCTTATTTTTAATGTTTTTTCTTTATAGAGAGAAAGATGCTAAAAATTGAGACAACCTCGATGTAGTAGATGAATGTTTGAAAGCATCATAGTCATATGGATTGCCTTTGTTGATAAATGACCATTTAGATGTAACACTTGCGTGCAATGCATATGGTGTACACCTTGGGAAATTAGATATGCCAGTCAAGGTACCTCAAGTGCTTTTTGGAGCCAACAAAATCATTGAAGATAGTGAATGGAGCCAACAATCATTGAGGAGGCATTAAAGGCTCCCATTTAATATTTTCTTTTTTGTTTTAAAAAATTTGACATCAGTTATCCTACATATAGTCGACGTGTTTTGGAAATATTGTGTCAATTATTTAACAGCCTAACATCGACTATGTGTCAACACTTCAACAACGTTGGTTCGAGTTAGCGTAACTATGTGGAAGTGACCTAGTTTGATAAGTATATGTTAGCATAATGTCACTTAAGTGACTTAGTTGGCTTTACCAAGCTTGCTTTTCATTGTTGGGTTGATGTTGGTCAATATCAAATATGTGTCTACTAAACGTAGATAAATCGACGTATTTTGACAAAATCCTTGTTTTGTATACCGTTAATTTAATATATATTATTCGACGAGAATAATATAGAAAATAAGACAACACTTTATCGACATTTGGTACAGTGAGTTTTGATGTTTATTTGACATTTTAAACGTTGAGTTAATATTAAAAAACAACATTAAATCCAATAGTGTCTTATATTCAACATGTTTTAGCCATCTCCTTGAAGAAGATGTTCAATCCTTGATGCTTATTAATGCCTTTGCTTGCCTCATATCATGCTTTGGATCCAAAAAAAGGTAGGGTGTTCACCTCCTTAGGCTATCTTTGACCCTAATCTCACCATAAACCATGCCTTGGACCTCTCCTAAAGTAGGGTGTTCATGCTCTATTGCTTCCTTCCTGCATTGTGCCAAGTGTGGTCCCAGGTTGGCCTAGGAACAAGGCTCTCCATTAAATTACTACTTGATTCCAATGATCCCTATTGTGCCAATGAGAGAAGAAAGGCACTTGAAAATGCAAAATGAATCATGCATTTTCAAGGAGGGATAACAATTCCCACATTGGATACTTAAGTGCATACATGTTATTCAAAAAACAATGTATCAATATATTAAAAAATTGAAAAAAAATGAAGAGCAAGGGGGAAATCATCACCCAAAGCAAGAAGGATGAGAAAGGGGGAAATCACTTTTGAGGTATTTTTTTGTTGCACCTATACGTGTAAAACCCCCTAACTAGGGGGTAATGACGGACCTTCATTTTGTATTTATTTACCCCATCTTGTACAAACCTTTGATACCATTTTTTTCCCAAGACTTGACCCTCATATAGAACAATTATACCTTTTTTTTTTATTAGTAATGTTATTATGTGCTTGTCTATCAACACATTTTGCTCCAAGAATTCACCCTCATATAGAACAATTATGCCTTTTTGTTGATTACTAAGGTTATTATGACATGTTCCTGTCAAGGTTAATTATTGAATACAAATGTGATGCACTTGTTCTTGAATTGATTTGATTATTGTTACATGCATTTCATATGAAGATTAATATGGTTCAAAGGCTAGGAGTGCAAAAATCAAGTCACTAAGGGAAATATTGGATCCTCCCCACTTATGACTCAAGACAACCAAGTGCATGATAAACATTTCAAAGTATCTTTTCCGTTTTTCCCACTTTAGGTGCTGACAACACTCAGAGTAACATTGATGACCTCTAAACAATTTGATTTAGCACAAGGAGGTTGAGATCCCATAAATCAAAACTCATATTTTTAGGGACAACTCCCATTTATCAAAAGAGTGATTAGGATTTCAATTAGGTTTTCCCTTCAAGCATAAATAGGAGTATACACTAATAGATTAGGAACCTCATATTATTTTTCTATGTTATCATTTCTTTAGTATTATGGGTGATTTGATTTGTAATAGAAGGAAGCTTTCTACCCTGATGTTATGAGCGATTTTAATTAAGAGAAGGTAGTTTCGATACATATTTCATTGTTGCTTGTTTAAACAAGGGTTCCAATAGCTTCCTTGAGTAGGTCCCACTCAAGGAGAGGACTGAGAACCTGTGTATGCATCTCTTGTTATCTTTCAATTTTGTTTTAGTGTTTATTACATAATTTTGTAGTAGGATTATATACTCCTATAGTAGACTAGACAATTAGTTAATTCATGTTATTTCCAACATTTTTGTGTTTTTCTTCACATCTTTAAACAACACTTATGTGATTTATGCTTCATGTACTTCATTGCTATGATTTACTTTATAATGTTCAGTACTTGAAGCATGTTTGATGAGAAATCTAAGGGTACTAAACACTATAAGGATTGAATGTCTAACAACACCCCTTAGGATCCTATTTCTATCAATACATTAACCTAGTTAGATTTTATTCCATAACACATGATTTGAGACCTTTGTCTACCCTTGTACATTGTCAGAGGAGTTAGAGTGAACATCACAAGGTTGATGGTATGAAGCATAGGGGAATGACTTGTTAAAGTTGAGCATTTCATTTATGCAATTTTTCATAATGTTAGTTTTAGATTGAGACCTTTGTAGTTGCATATATAGTGAACAACATTGCATAAGTTTGTCTGAACCCCGGGTTGACAATTAAAGTGATATGAGGTATTCAATATTCATAGCTACAATTATTTATCTTGATAGCTTTAGCTTTTCCCAAACACAATGTCATGGTTCTGTGTCCAAGACCTAAAAATGAAAATGCAGCTTGATTATGCATCGTAATTTTATTTCTCATGAAAGCAAACTAAATATCATTGCATGCCAACACATTAGTTATAGTTTCATCACCTTCTAGCTATGTGGTTAGTTGTTCAAGTGAATCTCCATCCTGCTGAGATAATAGCTATTTTGTAGACCAAATAATGGATCCCAAGACCATTGGTGTTGGTTCCAAAAGATAGTGGTAAAATTAGTGCATTTATGAAACCCTCTACTTCATTACTTTCAAAGGTGTTAGTCTGTGATAATTATCTAAATTGTTTAGTGAAAATTCATTCCTCTTATGATTTAAATAACGAGACAACGTTTTCAATGAATCAATAATAACCATGCTTGTTGAAAATGCCTTAGCAATGGTGTTGTTGGGAAACAAAAATGAAACATGACCATAATCAACTTGAATATATGAGATATGATCAAATTATGGATAATTAGTATTTCATCTGCCACTAGAATTGACTTCCCTTTCTTTCCCTTGCAAACTAGTTCCTTGAGCCAATGTAGTTGACCCATTTACAGTGTTGGCACTGATAGGTACTAGACTATGAATGCAAATAGAATTCACTACGGCTGAAAAAATCATGTGTATGTTAGAAAAATAGGTGTGCTCGTTTCACCATAGACAATATAGAAATATTGTCACCCAATCATAGGCCGAAGCCATCCCCGAGCACCTTAACCTTGACAAATAGAATAATTTTGGAAGCAAACCCTAGAACCAATAGCTAACCAAGGTAGCGTACCTCTCTCCAGAGCTAGCGTACTAGGCAGAAAGTACAAACCATAACCAAAGAGAAAGTCCAATCCAAAACCGAAATGCCAGTTGCAGCAGTTGCAACTGCAACTCCTCTCCAAACTTGCGCACCACTGGTCTTATGCAGTTGTGAGAGTGAGAGTGACAAATGAGCTCTAGCGCCCTCTTATTTATAGTCTTCCAAGGGACCTAACTAGGATGAATTCTACTTCTGGAGGCTAATAAGTCAATAATAAATATTCTCTTGAGCCGACTTGTCTCCTAGGGTTATTATCCAACGTTTTAGGGTTTCTCTTGCTTCCCGAAATATTCTAGTCTCGTCAGGGTTACATGTAGAGGTTAATATCTCCCACAACTACCATAATATCAACACACCCTCCTATCTAGGGAGGTATTAAAGGAAATTTTCTTGAGCACAAAACAAACCATTCAACCAATATCATCATCATAGCCACACCGACTATCTCATGGTCAAATCATGAGCACCATCATCACTATCAGTATCATCTGATAGAATCAACTACATCATTTCTCGAAGCCATACTCCACTTGAGTAATCAGGCATGATGCTGAATAAGTCACTCACTCCACAGAGTGATACAATAATCATTCTTCTAATATGGACATACGTCCTAGAAGAATGGTTTTCCTGGACCATTTCCATAGGGAGAATGTTTGTCCATCAACATACTGACTATCCATCTAGCTGGAAATCATCTCCAACACTAGTGATAGTCTCCATGGAAATCAGAACAATGCCATCCAATAGAACACAACTGTGTCTATCCATAGTAGTACACAATTACTACCCAGTGGTACAGAACCACTCCTAGTAGCACACAACTACTAAACAATGACACACAATCAGTACCAGTGGATCAAATCCACCATAGTAGCATACAACTACTGTCCAGAGACATACGATCTCCACAACAATCATATCATCTGATATCAACCCTATATAAAACAATATCAATATACAAACTGAGTCATCTAGGCCATTCTTCCACTCACACTTGTGAGATCTGGAAGAGCATATTCCCTCAGAAGGTAAAACATCAACCATGAGTTATATGGACTATTCTTCCCAAGCATAGAAGAATAATTGTCCCTGATTTCTAAGCCCAGACCATTCACCTAACTAGGCCATTCCTCCGACACCAATCATAGTGAAACCTAGAGAGAATGAGTCTACCCTAAGGAATGCCTGTCCCTGATTGCTGAACCTAGACCATTCACCTAACTGGGCCATTCCTTCGGCACTAATCACAATGCAACCTGGAGAGAATGAGTCTGCCCTAGGGAATGACTATTCGAACCATTTCCTAATGGAAATTACCGTCTTGTACCAACCTCCAAAACAGGCCATTCTTTGAAACTGATCACAATTGTGAACTTCAAAAGAATGATTGACCGACGAGGAAGACCATTCTACTTGACCACTACTCAGAGTGACTGCCAAGAAGAATGTCTGTCCTAGACCATTCCTCCACACTGGCCACAAGGGGAATCGTTGTCTATGGTACATCAAAAATATATTAGACCATTTTCATTATGAAAATGGCTATCTGATTTGGACCATTTTTTGAATTGGAAAATGCCTATCCATTAGAAATCTCGAACCACTTTCTGAACTGGAAAGGAAATTCCCATCCTGGACCATTTTCCGCACGAGAAAATGACTGTCCATAAATCAATAACATATCAGTGCTCCCTCCCAACCTGGGATTAATCACTTCCTTTTCCAATAAGGAATTCTTTTCCACGAGCCCCAACTTGTCTCTTAAGTACAAAAACTTTTCATCTTGGACAGAGGCTTTACCAAAATATTTGCTATCTGCTCATCTGTGGAGATATACTAGAGAACCACTTCTCTCTTCTAGAATTTATCACGAAGAATATAATGCTTGATCTCAATGTACTTTGTTCTATCATGGAACATTGGTTTCTCTGAAAGCTTCACATAGCTCTGATCATTACAATATATCATGGTCGAATTCAACACCTGATCAGAAATCAAATTATTGCTTCTATACAAGCATCACAAGCTGCAATATACTTTGCTTCTGTAGTGTTGATTGCACCAGACTTATGCTTCCTTCTAGCTCATGACATCGTGGAAAATATCAAATTGAAACATATCCAAGTAGAACTTCTTCTGTCATTTGCAGTCCCTGCCCAATCTTGAATCAATAAATTCATGCAAATGTATGTCATAATTTAAACGTCCCACAAAACAAATATCTAGCCAAGTATTCTCCAAATACATTAACGGGCCAATCAATTTTCGATACAGAGACAAGTCTACTAGATTAGAGTCTCTCAACTTCTTCAAGTCTGTCATCATGGGAGTTTTCCATGGATTAGCAATCCATCATCCCGAACTTCCGAGTAATCATTTTGATACACTATCTCTGTCATAGAAAGTTTTCACCACACTTCTGATGTATATGAGATACTCTGCATCAAGTTGCTTGAATCCATACAAGGTCTTCTTATATCTGCATACATGGGTCTCTTTCTGGTATAAGCTTCTTTCTCAATTTGCTTTATTGGGAAGAACAATATTTTACATGTAAATTCCAATCCATGGATACTGCAAGAGGTATATTTGGTTTACTAGAACAAGTTGTCTTCATAGTCTTCTCCCTCCTTCTGGAAGAATCTATGAATCTCAAAATGCTTCCATTCATAAGTCTTTTTCACATTTTCTTACATACACTATTCTTCATCACAACTTCCATTTCTTCTGGTTTATTGCTTTTAGTGGGTTCAAACCGAGCTGGTAGTCTTATGATTCTCTATATAATAACTAGTTTTTCTGGCTTTTCTTTCTTTCTTGGAATCTTCATTTTCTTCCTCATGTTCCTCTTTAGCTTTTGGGTCCATGGAGTCTTCTATAGATTCCATGCCCTTCCTTCCTGAAAATTCCAACTTCTTCCTTTCATCATAGGAACTTTATAATCTTCACATATTCTTCAGTGGATTATATCATTTAGGATTATCTCCCTCCTAATCCTTTCTTCATGCATGAATGCATGCTCTTCTTTTGGAATTCTGTAATCAAATCCCTCCATCTAAGAGAGTCCATTCTTCCGTCTACATCCTTATTGCCTTCTGCAAAGTGTCACAAGTCTTATTCTAATTTCCTCTTGATTACTGACTTCTTTATGATTTGAATCCTTCTGGGTCTCTTCAAGTTCGATTATGATTTCAACCTATCTGATAGTTGTTAATTATATGATAGATTCCTCGTGAATTTTCCAACATAATTCATCTTCTTGTAGTCATCGTAATATCAATCCTTATCTTGTTATTCTTTCATAGGTATTGTTTCACTGACCATATTTTCTTCTAAGAAATATATATGCATTATATGTACATGAACTATGAAACATGGTATGTATAAGAACTATGTTATAGAAGAATATTGTTACCTTGACTAGAAGAAGAAGTCTGTTTTATCCCACTTGGCTTTTTTTGAGGGTTCCCTTTCTTCAGAAACTTTTACTTTGTCTGTTTCCTTCCTTTTATTTAACTCAGGACAATGGTTCGTGTAGTGACCATATTTTTGACAGTTGAAGCATTATATTTTTGACATATCCTTTTCTTGATTTGGTTTCTTCCTTAAGCCAAACTTCCTCTTATTTATGAAATTCTTGAATTTTGTTGTGAAGGCTTGATCATCATATTTCTTTTGGGATTTCTCTTTTTCATTAATCCTTGATTATTCTTGTGCACAACAAGTCCAAAGTTCTTCAATTGTGGGATACTCCTTTCTTTGCTTGCGACAAATGCATCCCATGTCTTGGGAAGGCCATTGGGTA
Organism: Picea engelmannii; assembly: GCA_009831015.1. Taxonomy (NCBI): domain Eukaryota; kingdom Viridiplantae; phylum Streptophyta; class Pinopsida; order Pinales; family Pinaceae; genus Picea; species Picea engelmannii. The sequence continues at coordinate 96,998 of ML817934.1, forward strand.
CTAAATTTACCAGTTCCTTTTTCTGAAATGATTTCTTCAATAGCTTGTAGTTGATCTCTTAACTGAGAGATTCTCATAAAGTATGATGTTATGCTATCATCATCATTCATTTTCATGTCACGTAGCTCATTCTTCAGACTCGTTACTTGTTGAATGTTTCTGACTAAGAAGAGGTTAGTTAGGTCATCACACATATTCTTAGATGAGTCAAGAAGAGAGATGTAGGGTATCAAGTGGTCTTTTACAGAGTCCATTATGATACTCATAGCGTTGACATCATTGTCCTTGAACTTCTCCATAACTGCAATGTTCTGAGGTTCCTTCTCTTTTCCTGCTTGAAATTGTGGTTCCATGATCTTGCCTTTCACGATATCCAACACTTTATTCTTGGCAAGGATGAGGTCAATCCTTGTCTTCCATGATTTGAAGTTAGAAGCCCATTCTAACTTGTTTTCTGACTTCATAGAGTAAGTCATGATTGCTTTGACTTGGTCAACCTTTTACTTTGACCAAAAACTCAAACTTGACGTCTTTACTTGCTGAGAGTACCAGTAGGTGCGCTAGGCTAGGGTGCACTAGGATATCAAATAATTAGGTCAAGCTCTTCACTTAAGGTGACTTAACAAGAGGGTTAGGGTTTCGTTGCTGAAACAAAACTTTGACTGCAAATGCGATTGTAACTAAGCAAATCCTCCCAATATATCTTCCAACGGTTAGACTATCCGAAGATAGTATGGGCCCATAACCTGTTATAAAAATAGGTGTGCTCATTTCACCATAGACAATATAACAATATTGTCACCCAACCATAGGCCGAAGCCACCCCTGAGCACCTTAACCTTGACAAATAGAATAATCCCGAAAAAAACCCTAGAACCAATAGCCAACCAAGGTAGCATACCTCTCTCCAGAGCTAGCGTACCAGGAAGAAAGTCCAAACCATAACCAAAGATAAATTCCAAGCCAAAACCGAAATTCCAGTTGCAACAATTGCAATTGCAGCTCCTCTCCAAACTTGCACACCACTGGTCTTATGCAGTTGTGAGAGTGAGAGTGACAAATGAGCTCTAGCACCCTCTTATTCATAGTCCTTCAAGTGACCTAACTGGTTCGACTTCTATTTCTGGAGGATAATAACTCTAATAAATATTCTCTTGAGACGACTTGTCTTCTAGGGTTATTATCCAACATTTTAGGGTTTCTCTTGCTTCCCAGAATATTCTAGTATTTTCAGGGTTACATGTAGAGGTTAATACCTCCCACAAATACCATAATATCAACAGTTTAGATATGTAATGCCCACATCACCTTAATCTAGAATGTCAAAAGTCCCAAACACCATACTATGGGACATTTTCACACCTATTTCTTGTAGCATGTTATAGGATCAAATCCTTGAGGTTTAGCATGGCCATTACCAACAATTCCTTTCATATATGAAGGTTGGCGTTGAAGGGGATATTGAGCAATGAAATGAAAGTGATGTATTGTAAAATTGAAGACTAGATAGTAGCCATCTTCACAAAGGTGTTTAACGAGGGAAATGTTGAAAGGTGTAGGGAGATGCTTAGTATAAAGGAAAATAAAATGATCGTTAAAGGAAGGTGTTACAACTAAGAATATTTAATGAACATTTTTGTAGAAAAATTAAGTACGGAAATGGTAACTATGGCTTTGATTGTAAACTTTTATTATTGATCAAAATTATGCAAGGATCAAAACATTTTTTGAAGAATCTCTTGAATGTAGTCAAGAAATATTGATTGGAAATGGAGCTCAAGGACCTTTTAATCACTTCTTCAAGTTCACCGATACAAAAAATAACACAACTAAAATAATATTCAAGCCAAGTGATATTTTTTTGTATGTTGTAACAAATTATGGGATGAATAACAAATGGGGTTGTTTTATCTCAGTTGAGGTTGTCGGGGTTACTATTGAAGGGGGGGAAACAATCATACAATTGAGGTTTGTAAATCACTAAATATTTTGAATCCTTCACTCTTATCTTGATTAAGTTGCTTCAGGTAGAGTGGACTCACAAAATCAAGGCTTATTTTAATGGTTTTTCTTATAGAGAGAAAGAGGTTGAAAACTAAGACATCCACGATGCAATTGAGGAATGTTTGAAAGCTTCAGAGCCACATGGAGTACCTCTATTGATAAATGACCATTTATACACGACACTTACCTACAATGCATATGGAGTAAACCTTGGGAAGTTAGATATGCCAGTTAAGGTAGCTCAAGTGATTTTTGGAACCAACAAAATCATTGAAGATAATGAATGGAGCCAAAGATCCTTGAGGAGGAATTAAAGACTTCAATTTAATATTTTTTTCGTTACAAAAAAAACTGACATTCGTTATTCAACATATATTTGATGTGTTTTGGAAATATTGTATCGGTTATTTGACATGCCTAACATTGACTATGGGTTGACACTTCAACAACGATGTCTATTTGAGTTAGTGTAACATTGGTTATCCAATATGAAAGTGACATAGTTTGGTAAGTATTTGTTAGCGTAATGTCTCTTAAGTGATGTAGTTGGATTTACCAAGCTTTCTTTTCATCGTTGGAATGATGTCTATTAATGTTGAATATGTGTTGACTAAATGTCGGTAAATTGACATATTATGAAAAAATCCTTGTTCTTTACACTGTTAGGTTGACATATCTTATTCGACTAGCATAGTGTCGGAAATGCACCAACACTTTTTGATGTTTATTTGACATTTGGTACAATCTGTTCCAATGTTTATTTGTCATTTTAAACATTGAGTTAATGTTGAAAAATGACATTAAATATAGGAGTCTCTTATATTCAAAATGTTTTAGCCATCTCCTTGAAGAAGATATTCAACTCTTAATTCTCATTAATGCCTTTGCGTTCACCTCCTTAGGCTATCTTTGACCCTAATCTCATCATAAACCACACTTTGGACCTCTCCTAAAGTAGGGTGTTCGTTCTTGATTGCTTCCTTCCTCCACTATGCCAAGTGTGGTCCCATGTTGTCCTAGGAACAAGGCTTTGTAGTAAAGTACTACTTGACTCCATGATCCCTACTATTTTGGTGAGAGAAGAAATGCCCATGCAAATGTAAAATGCACGAATACATTTTCAAGGGGGGATAACAATTCCCACATTGAATACTTAAGTGCATACATGTTAGCCAAAAAACAATATATCCATATATTAAAAAATTGGATATTAACAACAATTAATAAAATATTGTTTATGTTAATGGTGGCTTATCGAATTAGTGAAAGTGGGGCAATGATATTCCCTCCCACTAAAGTTGAATTCTCTTCAATGAAAATCATGATGTTTGTGGACGTGCCAATGTACAAAGAAAAGTTGGGGAAAAAGTTCAAGTGTTTGGCATTCCTTTGGAAGAATAGATACCATCACTCGTGACATTTTAGCCAAAGGATTTTGAATTGAATGTTTTATTGTTTCACTTTCTCCTAGGTAGGGTTAAGGCACATCAACTACATCATGATAAGTGGAGGCTAGTCCCAAAACAATTTTACATTTTTTTTGGACAAAAATATAAATCACATAAGATCGACATGGATGAATTATTTGATAATCATTGATTAATTAACTAGATTAGTTTCATGAGAAATATATTTGGAATGAAAGTGATATAACTATAAACATTATTAAATTTTGAATATCCATTTTCTTTAATTAGATGTGTATTATATAAAAATAATTCATACCAATATTAGAAAATTGATTATTTATAAGAGTTAATAAAATATTGTTTACAAAATAATAGTAAAAACTATAAAATACTTTGGTTGCATCACACAAATATAGATTTTATTCAAAATTATTTTAGTATACATCAAGAAGATATAAATGACAAAAAATTATTTGTATCCACGATACACGATAGGATTATAAAGAAACTTGAGCATCTTATTCATGAGGGGTAATAGGCTCCCTATAAGAGCCATTGAAATCTTAGATGATATCACATTTAGTGGTCTCCCTAGTAGTCTAAAATGTCTTTGGAAAATACGTTGTTAGAGTAAAATTAAACTTAAGACATCATCATAAGTTAATATATTAAACTTAAGACATCATCATAAGTTAATATACAATGAATCCTTTTTCTCAAAAGTTCAACATTTACTCTCATACATAATTGCCACCCTAATTTCTCATAATGAAAACTCTATTTCTCATAATTGCCACTCATAATTTCTCATAATTAAAACAAAATGTATCTAATTAGTTTAGGGATATACTCAAGTGTAG
>ML817935.1:14022-26085 GCA_009831015.1 Picea engelmannii
GATGATTGTGGTTGAGTTAGACTTCTTGCACGCCTTAATTAAGTGGGCATGCGTTGCTTCGTCATTATTTTCTTGCACCTAGATTTACTGTTATAATCTTGCATCTTGAATTATCAATCTTTGATTGACTTAGTGACTGGTTTTCCTTGCGCCTTGTTTTAAAGCGAGATATAATGGTCATGTGCTTAGTTTATTGCTTACGTCGGGATTTTAAGGTATTGAACGATGGTTTTGATATTGATTATTGTGTGCATTAAAATTTAAGGTAAGGAATGGTTGCTTAGGATTTTAGACTTCACGCACCTTGGTTTTGATGTGACTAATAGTTAGATTTTTGTGTGCATTGATTATTGATGAGGAATGTGTAATTAAGTGATTAAGTTTAAACGCGCACATTGATTGATGTAGGGTATAATGTTTAGATTTTACATTTGTCACACCCAATGAAAATTTAAGGTAATGATGCATTGTTGGGATTTTTCTTCTAGCGCGCAATGAAGGTTCAATGCATTGACTGGTTGTTGGTTACCCTTGCACACTAGTTAATGATATTAGGAATGACGGACTGATGAAATGGATGTTGGTTGATCCTTATGACTCGTTACGTTATCTGATGATTGTCCCTATGAGCCAAGTTGAGCGATTGAGTCGTACTATATATGCGTCATGATTAGTTGTATAAACGCACATTATGGGTTGCTCTTTACTGTGATACTGCATCGATATGTGTTCGTCGTTTACGGCGACAATGTGTCAGCCTTGCTTCGTGATTGTTGTTAATGCATTAATGTTTTTCCATTTATCTATTGCCCTCTTGTCAATGATGTCGTTATTAATTTGTGATGTATTCTTCCTAACGCAGCATTAAAAGAAAAAAAAATTGTGTGTTGTATGTCACTTTTGTCGTCGTAACGGCGGGGTCGTTACAAAGATACATATATATAATATTTTTGGGAAATATATTAATCAAAAAATGTAAAATAATTCATGGTAGAAAAATATTACAAAGGAAAAAAAAGATTGTACTAATCTTTCAAAATTAGGCTTAGCATTAATTATATATGTGTTCCATCCATATATTATCTTTTTACAAGTAAAATTCTAAAGCTATTCCAATTGTATACCCTATAAAATATTCCCATGCAAAATATACAAAAACACAACATGTTAAACTACAAGAACTAATTGTCTTTATTGTCGGTTTCTTCGGCTTTTGGTCATGATAGGATGGCCATTCCTTCTGCTTCAGGTCAGGATGGTTGTTCAGGTCCAATACCACGCATGGAGGACTTGGTGAAGAGGCTTCTTCAGAAATTCTTGTGGAAGCACTGACTATTCTTGGAGAAATTGGGTGTTGGAGCATATCTTCAATGTATGTTCTGATGGCTCCCACTTCATCCTCAATCATTTGTTGCTTGTGCCTCTATTCAATCAATAATTCCATGTTGGTGACTAGTTGTGCTGACAGGTTTCCCAACCTAATCTGGATAGCTTGGATTGCTTGTTCCAACGCTGTGTATTCCTCTTCTTGCACCTCTCGACCCCATCTCGCATGCCATGATCTTTTGTTTTACATTGCTTGAATGTGCAATTTGGATCTTCCTAGAGCTCCTACAATATTGTGTTGCGAAGAGGTAAAGATATCTAGAACACCCAACTACGGTAGTTTAAACTTCACAAACTACTTATACAAATTCACTTTGATGCCATTCTCCAAGTCTCGAGCCATCTTTAATCCCCCAAGTCTACATGCAAGTAGTCACCACCTTCAAGTCTGTGGCTTATCCAAATTCAAAACCATTAACTGAAATGTCCTTTCGCATAATCGAAGGATCCAATTTGGGATAAAGTGACCATAATTTTTTAAGGTGAATGAGGTTGGTATTGTACAGGATGATGTCAGAGACTTTGTGTGAAGTATGTGGTCCATGAATGAGGGATCATTCCAGTATGTGGCAGGGAGTACCAATTGGTGATGAGAACATGACCACATGCGCAATCCAATGGAAAGGTGGGTAAGTGCATGGTGGGGGATAGATCTAGAGGTTGAACCTCGTGACACGTTCTCATCAAAAGGGACGCATGACAAATCCAAACTCAAGGATGACAAGATAGGGCTAGCAGGAGGTTGTTGGATTCTTGGAGAATGTAATGGGGGCCTATGGGGGCCTTTCCAAAAATAAATGAACAATGTCATGATTAACTAGGGAATAGGATGGAAGGAGAGGTGGTCATTGATGCGGAGAGTTCCTACTTGGCCACGAAAGGCTAGATTTGCTTGAGATTTTGTGATGGTATTGTTGGATCTAAGCACATGGAAGGGGATGATAGATGTCAAGGCTTCCAATTCTTTGTGAATTCTTATGAAAAAAATTTGGAGTTTCATGTCTTGGGGAAGACAATTCTTGCGAACATGATTAAGTACTACCTTCGAATCACCTAGAATTGTTAAAGAGTTCGGATCTTGTTGCCTGGCTAGGAGAAAACCCTGAACGAGAGCATATGCTTATGCCTGGGTATTTGTTGCCATACCCAAACTCCATGAAAAATTAAGCTCTTGGTTTCCTCCTGGGGAAATGATAACCCCACCTGCGCCTTCTGCCCCAACACACACACACACAGAGATATATATATATATATATATATATATATATATATATATATATAATTTCAAAATTAGTATGTGGAATTTCATAAATGAAATTAACATTTTTATTTATTAAATTAAAAAATAATGATTTTTTTTTATGGTTTTCACCTCCAAAGATTTTATCCCTCTCAGCACTTGATGGATCCGGGTTTAAGATGGATCTAGGTTGGTTTCAGTCATGGGCTATCACACAATGTCAATCTATCTTCTTTATTTTTTATTATAGTGACATAATTTGTAGATGATCGACATTATGTATATGTATATGTCTAACATTAATTTCATCATTTAAAATTTACTCACCTTCCTCAGTTCGTTAAAAGTAGAGAGTAATATCAAGAAGGATCAATGTGACTCCATCTTCTTCAATTTTTATTATAGTGACACAATTTGTTTGGGATGAATTTGATCATTTTAAATTTACTCAGTTTCCTTGGTTTGTTGAGAATATAGAGAGTATTATTCAGAAGTATACTTCAAGAGTTACATGAGGAATAAATTAAATAGAAATAAAGTAACAATGTTGAATAATGAAAAAAGTGAATAATAAGAATGTAATCAAGTACAAATAGTTTACATTGACATCAATCTCGATCTATCTTAGATTCTTCTTTTTATAGTTGCACCTGCAAGTTTTGTCATCTTTTGATATATGTCATATGAAAATGGAGGTTGAAATCATAGACCATTCAAATATTTAACTATCTAGATATTGCAGTCAATGGCGTACCATGTCTCTCTTGCTTCCCAATATTAATAATATGTTTCTCCAATGTCAATCCTTGTGACTTACGGATTATTAAACCCTAAGAAAGTTTCAAAGGAAGCTAGTTTTTATTACCTCTTTCAATAGGTGTAATAGAAATTGTCTGAGGGAATTATATTTCTATTACACTGAATCATTTTTCATTCTATTATAATTGAAATCAATGCACCATAATATTTTTCATTATTGAAATCATTTCAACTACTTGATTGTTCTAAACAATTTTTTATTGTATCATCAGTAAAATTATTGTACCTTATTGTTTTGCATTAGGTTATAGTTGAAATCAATGCAACTACTTTATTGCTCTAAATAAATTTTCACTATAATTATCGCTAAAATCAATGCACCTTATTGTTTTTCATTAGGTCATCATTGAAACCAATGCAACTACTTTATTGTTTTAAATAATTTTTCATTGTATTATCACTGAAATAAATATATTATTTCCTATTTCTTTATGTCGTAGTCTAAACATTCTATGTTTGGGCCCTTTTTCGGCGATATTTTTTGTTTAATTTTGCCTGAAATCCAAGGAGAAATTATTGGATCTGCAGATTTGAATGTATAATCCGAGTGCCCCGGGGATTTTTCAGCACACTGAATCCATTTATGCATTTAGAAATGCAATTTAAACAACAAAAAATTGTGATTTCATGCAGATTTATGTCGTCAGATTCCAATGAAAAGAACCTAAACGTAGAACAGTTAGACAATTTATTTCTTTATATCATTATCAAAATCAATGGAACTATTAATTATATCATTGTTGAAATCATTACAACTATGTGACTACTTTATATCATTTTTCATTGTATTGTTGCTTAAATCAATACATGTTATCATTTTGCATTATATCATTGTTGAAATCAATGCAATTATTTGTTATATCATTGATGAAATTATTGCAATTATTTGTTATATCGTTGTTAAAATCATTGCAACTACATGACTACTTTAAAACATAAGGTTGATCCACTGATAGAAAATATATTGACTTGATCCTTCTAGATAATACTATAATAATAAATTAAAATGATTGTAATTATATGTTGACTATATAAATTAATATGATATATGATGTGAATATAATAAATTGATACGATTGTTATAATATATTGATAATATAAATTAATATTGTAATACCCCAAGGACGAGCCCCAATTATATCTATGTATTGTAAACATGTTTTGTAGGCTGGTGAGCCGAGCAATTGTAAGCCGGTAATCTTATGTGCAAGTAGACCGAAGAGCCTAAGTGTTAAAGGCCAGGAGTCTATTTTGTACATGTAATTATGCACTTTGTTAATATAAAAACATCGTTGTGTGTAGACCGAACACGAAGAAAGAGTGATGGGGGACTAAGCTTCCACAAGGTTGGGCAAGGGAGGGGGCTAAGTATTTGGGCCTAGGGGATAAGCTAGGGGGCTTACCTCTAGAGGAATAATATTTTAATATTATTTCCTGAAAACTAAGGTGGACATAATATGTTTTGTTATCCTAAGTTTCTGGTAGCTGGGGACGTAGGCTAAATGGAGTGCATGCAGCTCCAAGAAGACAAGTGTCAACCTGGGCTCATGCAGTTAAAAGTTGAAGCGTCAGTTGTGTTGGGGGTTCATTTGCCATTCTTGACCCACTGTCTAATCGTGAACCGGAAGAATCCATCATGAATCTCTGGAACTAGTAACCCGTGAGTCAAATCGTGTTGGTAGATCGCGAGTCATTCTGCCATCCTCCACTTGAGTTCGTCTGCCATTCCTCCATCCTCCCTCTGAACCCGAGACCTCTACGTCTACCCTCTACATAAGCTCGCACATCTGAGAAACCATTCGAGGAGGGAAAGGCCGACCTGTGTGTCCTATGAACCCAAGTTTATCCACACTACAAATCTGAGTTCGTGCCTTAACCGTTTGGGGAAGCTGCCTTGTGTTCGCCTGAGCCGTGTTGTGTCTTAGCGTTAGGTTGTTTCCATTTTCAATGTCCATAATTGTTCTTGTTGTTGTTGTCACCTGTATGCTAGCCGAATGTTGTTGCAGTATTGCTTAGGAGATGAATTGAAGAAGTAGGTTGTCAGGCCTGTGAGCAACTCTCCCAGGAGAGAGAGTTTTCTAGGAAGTGAGTTCTCCTGGAAGGGAATCTCGTAGCAGTTACAGTACTCTGAGACTTCTGGTCTAGCCTGTAGTTGAAGCCCAAGGTAAGGGAGGTGTACTCGACGATGGACTTGTAGTAGTGAAGGTGTACTCTCCCGGGGTGGAGCAGGTGTGTGGGGAATGAGGATCTGTGAGTTGTGGGCGTAAGTGGCTCCTGGGATAAAAGATCCTTCCTATTTCTTTGTGCAACTTCCTTGTTGTCCTTGCCAAGCCTAGAATTCCCTTTCCTGGTGGAGTTTAGTCCTAGCTCGGGGGTGACCTGCTGCTAAGAGTGATGAGCAGTGCGGTCTAAGATTGGGAGGTTCGTGGAAGGTTTGCACGCATTTGGTAGATTTACTCCAGCTAAAAGATAAGTATCATTGATGTGCTTAATTTTGTATTTTATGCATGTTTTGTGATGCTTGAATGTTATCATATATTCCGTTGCATGTGGATTTACTATTAATCTTGTTTGAATATGAACTAGTAGCAGTAATTCTGTGTTATTGTGTTATGTGTTTTAAATTCATTAAAATGCATATATATCATATAAGTGTATATTCTGCATGGTAGCATTTCTCAGTCTCTGGAGGGTCAGGGATGTTACAATATGGTATCAGAGCTAAGTAAAGCGTCTGAGTAGTGGCATTGCCCAGCCTGTTGGTGGCTAGGGATGTTACAAATATGATTATAATATATATTAATAATATAAATTAATATGATTATAATATATATTGATAATATAAATTAATATGATTATAATATATATTGACTCCATAAATTAATGTCATAGGATTATAAGTTGACTAAATAAATTAATATGTGATATAATATTTTGATTATATAAATTAATATGAATATGTAATATTAATAAATTAATGTTATAGTATTATAACATTAAATTATGTAATATAATACTAAATAAATTATGCAATATAATATGGTTTATTTTTTTTTATAAATAAGAAATATTGTGTTACCTTACGCTATCAAAAAGAAACACATGTCTGAGAATACATCAAGACTTGCCACCTGTTCTGCCACATGAATAGAAACCAGAATAGGTGGCCAGCTTTGTTCAAGGACCAAAAAGCTACACATGTATGGAAAAAGATAAGGACTTGCCACTTGTTCTGCCACATGCATGGAAATCAGAACAAGTGGTTGGTAGTGTTCAAGGACCGGCTAGTGAACTAGATTCTAATGGTAGCAAAAAACATTGTAACTACGACTAGAACCAAAAAATTAATAGTAAAAAAGCTAGACATGAGGCAAACCCAGGCATCCATCCCGGCGAACTGTGAAGGCATATGGTTGGTAGCATGTCAGGCAACTGCTCTTTGCAGGATCACTTGATAGGGAGGTGAACAGAATATTCGGTCGTTTGTTGAGGATGCTCCTGTTGTGCAGTTGCTCGGCCAAGTCTCTTTGCATATCGAAAATTAGGACCAAATGATCCTCCGTTAGCCTGCAGAAGTTGTGTGGGTCGTGGTTGTCAAAAGTCAAGTGCTCTAGCACTCTTGCTTGTGTCTCCCTATTGGGTGGGTCGTGGCTATACTCCTCGTTCTAGGATTCGCCCCATTTTTTCCTTGGGTCTTCATCGTTGGGGTTGGCGGAATTCTTGCAATGATCTGGCATTAAAGAAGGAAATTCCTCTTCTACCATACAACCTGTCATGACCAGCTCGAGGGAATTCAAGGGGATTATGATGCTTGTTTGCGTCATCTGGTCGTTGGCGGTATCCTTCAAGTTAGGAGGAATCTTCTCCCAGTTAGGAAGAATCTCCTCCTCCACTATGCATCCTCCATAGATTAGCTTTGGGTTAGGCGAGTGAAACTCAGCCTGAGCTTCCTTGCCCCAGTTTTGATCAGAGTGGGGAGAGCAAGTCTAGTTGCTTCCTGGACTAGGAGAGAGAGAGGTCAGTCATGTGCATCGGTCTCTGCCTACTTGACTGTAGTAGGCTGGCCCTGGCTTGGATTTGCCTCTCTCACGAGGCATGGCGAAGCTAAGCTCGTGGGGGGGAGAATCCACGGTGGAGAGGCTAGAAATGCTTGGGATGGACAGAAGGAGAATTACAGAGTCCTGGGGTGCTCGAAGCATAACAACCATGGGAGAATGAAAAACTAAGGAAGAATTCTGGAGATAAGGGTTGCAGTAGGGAATTACCTGCGTGATGATGAGTGAGGTGATGGCTAGGGGAGCCATGAATTCCAGGGTGATGTAGGCAGGACGCATTGTACCAGTACCAGAGGGCCAAGCTTGAAACACCATTAGAGTTGTTGAACTGCCCCAGCGCACTAAGCTCTAGCCGGAGTAAATGTTATGCATTTCGAATGGTCTAATGATGATGTTGGTGGTGAGGGGCTTTAACTGCCCTCGTTGCCAGTGCGCTATGTGATATGCAATCTCCAGGTGTCACCCCATCCGGGGATGTAATATAATATGTTGATTATATAAATTAATATGAATATGTAATACTAATAATACGTTGATACACCTGCATGGTGGCTAATTGACCTTTTGACATTACATTCCATCAAAATTGCTAATTAGCAATCAAATATTTCAAATTAATACATAACTTTCGATATAAGTGTAATTTGTATACCTTCTCCACCATTACCAAACCATTTCATTGTTCGAAAGAACTTCAAACATGAATAAACAAATTAGCTCATTATAATTAAGCTCAATAGGCACGCCCAAACATTTTGAGATATTAAGGATATTAGGTTTCTTTTTCTCCTAAGATATGATTATATACATGTAGGAAACAACACAACTTCTCTCGGATCTCGCACTTTATCGCAATCCTGCAGCCATTGTTGCTTGCAGAAGCTATTAATAATCATTTAACGAATCAATACCAAATAGTCAATCATTACTTAAAAAGAATGTCACTACATATGATTCCCCTCTCTTCGTTACTTTATTTTGTATAAGTTAAAATAAGTAATTTTCAAGAATGATGGAAATGGTTATGGTGTTATGCATGTAGAGTTTGTTATTGAGTTTTGAGGGGTTTCTTTGCATTGTTGAAGGGCAGCTTTTGTTTTCCTCTGAACGAGAGGGACTCCATGCTCTTCTACTTCAACATGTCGTCAGAGAAATTCATCAGCAGCTTCACATTTTCCTCGCTTGGATCGCCTATGTCACTAATGCATTTGTTCGTGAATCTATTCCCTTATAAATTCCATAACTGCGATCTTGTTCAGTAAAAGGAAAAATGGGCATAAATATAAAAATGCATTACAAAAGACATTGTCACATGCAAACTTGAAATTCGTTAATATTGGAAGAATTCAAACCTATTTTTTTATTACCGTAGATTGAGGCGTCGGTCACCCCGCAACCCTAATTCGAATCCTCCCAAAGTAGTCACAACCTGATACATTTGTTCCTCCTTCCTTCCTCAGCCACATGACCTCCTTCAAAGCCACATCTAATAGCTAGCAAAATTTCATCTTGTATAGAGATATATAAGTCTAATTTCAAATTTTGAAACCATTTTTCTATTTATTATTATTATTATTATTTTAATGTTTTTAAATTTATTGTTATTATTTTAATGTTTTTAAATTTATTGTTATTATTTTAATGTTTTTAAATTTAATATTATTTTAATGTTTTTTATTATTATTTTAATGTAACAATATGTTACGTGAACATTTCCCCCGTACTAAGTTGTAGAGTGTCTCTCGACGCAATTATTATAATTTGCAAATTATAATAAAAAAACTTTTATATTTGCTAAAATTTCCTCCAAGTTTCTCCAGAAATATTGTAATCCCACTCTTTTCAACAAATAAGTGCGATAATAAGCATGTCAAAAACAAATATTATTTTTCACGCACTAGACTTCTCTACAAATATTTTCAAGACAAAAAAAAAAATCCAACTTAAGTTAATCCTTTTTTCAACACTATAGTTCTATTTTAGCTTATGATAGATGTTGATTCCAAGATATTTATATGAAGGGACTTCTTCAAAGTTGTGTATATAGTAAACAAACTTTGGGTAAGTGGCACTTCTATACTTGATGATATATTTGTTTTATAAATATTTACAATCATGCCATAATTAGTGTAAAACTTTGAGAATTTGAAGTTTCTTTTACCATAAGTATTCCTTACTAAAATAACAATGTCATCTTCATATCGGAGGAGGGATTACTTGCCTTGCTAGGTCCATGCCAACACACTTGTGTGAAACACTTTGAGAATTGAAGTTTCATTTCTCATCAAGCTTCCTAACTAAAATAACAATGTCATGTTCATATATGAGGAGAATGATAACTAGCCTTGTAAGGTTCATGCCTGCACACCCTCCGTTCTCTATGTAAGATTCTAACTTACTTACATTTATGGTTGACATTGGGCAATCAAGCTCTCCTCTATTTACTTGTATGGTTGGAAATAATGTTATTGGTGAAAAGTCAGAGTTAATAACAAAATAGTCTGACCACAAAATCTCATGACAAGCCATGACCAGCGTTATAAATTTTTAGATGATATAGTCATATAATTACTTATTTGCATAAAGGAAATTCATTGCAAAGCCATAATTCTAACAACACATAAACAAATTAAAATGCATGCATATTCATCACATTTCCTAAGTGCTTTGCTAGATCTGAAAAAACAACCATGTTATTAACTGAACTAAATTTTTGGGAACAACCTGGAGAAACCTAAGGTAATTGAACAAGCTCAGCAAAGTTCTCGAGAAAATCAAATCCACAATGTAACACCCTTGTTTTCCCCAGCCTGTAATTAATCATAATTTATGATTTCCATGCAATGGCTTGCAAATATTGTAAATGTATTATTGTTTATGATCTAAAAATGATAAAGGCTTGTATTCTTTAAAATATTTGCAAGTTTTAATTCAAGTGTTATTATGCAAATGGATCAATTTTTGCAAACACAAATTTTATAGAAATTACACATTCAAGATGAAATAATAACCAGCAAAATACAGTGAACAGTAAACACATAACATAGCAAATGATAAAGGAGTTCACCCCTCTCTTGGGCTACATCTCCCGGTCCAGCTTCCAATGGATCTTTTATATTATTTGCTCAAAGTGTTAAAATATGTGTTTTACGATGCTCAAAATGCCAAATAGATGGCTCCAATGGCTTCGGAACGTCCAAAAACCCCTAGCTGAGCTTTTTCGGCACCTGATTTGGCCAAAAATTGAAGAAGATAGGCTTCCTGGAAGTTCCCCTTCAAACTTGATGTCTCTGGATCGCCAAATTGCACCTCTGTGTGTCCAACCTAGCTCACGCGCTCATTTCCATGCTAAAACCTAGCACCGAGCGCATAACCAAAAATCGTGCAAACTGTAGGACAGTTAGGGAACCTAGCCCCTAACCGCCAATCCATTGGGCATATGGCCATATGACCGCATGCGCACACAAAGGGGCCAAGTCCCAAGTCAAATGGTAGAGTGACAAGTGTCGGCATGGTTTTAACCGTTGGCAATACCAAACAAACTCCCACGCATTTAACCATTGGTCATATGTATTAACAATACAACCGCGGGCTGACTCTGTTTGAATTTGCACGCACACGGTGGTGGTTACATGGTAATCCGCATATGGTCGGGGGTTGACACTTAGCCCCGGCCCAAACCGCGCCCAAATCAAAATTCAATGCAATTCAAATATTTTTGAAACCATTTATATGTTAAGAACCAATGGTGGGCGTTTTGATTGGGCGACCCTTCCCAAAGCTCTTCCCCTGCTCGGAGATCGCAGGGTCGAGTCCTACCGACTATACAAATTTTATCTAATGCCCAGGTGACACGTGGCGGCCCTTGCTTGGGCCACATGTCACCAATCCATTCGCCACCAAGATGCCACGTGTCAAGAAATGATTCGACCATCCAACTGCCAACTCATCCATGCCACGTCATCGTACGACCCTACCACATCATCGTACGACCCTGCCATGTCAGCATCCGTACGGACTGTACAATCAGCAAATTTTTTTTACCTGTTTGACAATTTGAACAGAACGTGATATCTCACTCATCCGACGTCTGTTTGAACCCGAATGAGTTGTGTTGGATTCGTGACGACGAGGCCTACGCACCCGTTCGATTTGAAGTGATTCCGAGCACTTTGAATTTTGAGCAAAATTTGATCCCATGGATCACACCTCCCCATTGGAAAGCTTTTGGACCTCCAAAAGTCTATTTTCAATCTATCTAAAGATTAGGGTATAGTTCCCTCACCTTTCCAACCTCAATCCACTTGGCTTTGCTTGGATTTGTGCCTTTAAGACCAATTCGAAGATATTCCACATTTCCTCATTTTGAAGTTCTCATTCTCCTGTCAAGGATGGTGTCTTCATGCAGTTCTGTAAGATGTTCTAGGGAGAAATCATCTATAGAAGGAATCTGAACATGTTCTCCTTGATCATCAATCAAAGGAGGCTCATACAATTTCAAATTCTCAACATTAACAACTGCATACATTTGCATATAAGGAGGCAAATCCAAACGGAAGGCAT
>ML817935.1:29018-56068 GCA_009831015.1 Picea engelmannii
CTTTGTCTCCATGACTGAAAGGCTTCTTGTTACCCTCATGAGTTTCATTCCTTCCTCTTGCTTCCAAATGAGTTGCCTAAACACAAACTTCATCTAGATTTGAAGGGTTAAACATGAGTATTGTATGTCTCAAGTAACTATGTCAAGATCCAATGTATTTGAGTAAAGTTTCTTGAGAAGACAAATCTACTCCCAAAACCAAAGCTCTTCTCCTAAATTCTTGAGTAAAGCTTTGCACATTTTGCCCTTTAGCTTGTCTAAAATTTTGCCAATCCATAGTATCTTTTTGCATATATGCCAATGGGTAAAATTGTTTTTTAATTGCAACAATAAAATCATTCCAAAAGGTTAAAATTTTACCATGTTTCTTCATGTCTTCTTGAGTCTTGGCTTCCCACCAAATGAGTGTTTCACTATCCAATCTTAAATAAGCAAGATGAATCTTAGTTTCATCATCTTGAATTTTTTGTATCCTATAATACACCTCAATCTGATGAATCCAATTATCTAATTTGTCAGCATTTACCTCTCCATTGTACATTGGCAATTCAAATTTAATATCAAGCTTTAACAAAGGAATTTGTGGAGGAGTTTTACCATGTCCCTTTGGAGAATTTGGAAGAGGGTGTGAACTGGTATAAGAAGAGGAAGATGGAGGTGAGGGAGGTGGAGTAGCACCATTCCCTCCATTTCCATTTGGAGTTTTATCACCATTGTCTCCCTTGTGCTTTGAAGGGTTGGAGCCTTCAATTTGCAACCTTGTATTCCTTTCTTCCATCAAGACTTTCATCATTTCTCTCATTTCCATGAAAGCCTTTCTGAGATCTTCATCTTTTGTAGGAATATTTTCATGACTCTCTTCATGAGCCATACTTGGTGAATGTCTCCTTGAAGCTTGAGGTGATGATATAATCTTTCTTCTTGAAGGATGAGAACTTGGCTCTACAAGTTGACCTTCTCCTCTTGTGAGTTTCAACCTTGTGAGCATCAGAAAACAAAACACTTGCAAATAATCAAGCCTTCAAAAACCTATGCTCTGATACCAACTTGATCTAAAAATGATAAAGGCTTGTATTCTTGAAAATATTTGCCAGTTTTAATTCAAGTGTTATTATGCAAATGGATCAATTTTTGCAAACACAAATTTTTATAGAAATTACACATTCAAGATGCAATAATAACCATCAAAATACAGTGAACAGTAAACACATAACACAGCAAATGATAAAGGAGTTCACCCCTCTCTTAGGCTACATCTCCTGGTCCAACTTCCAATGGATCTTTTATATTATTTGCTCAAATTGCTAAAATATGTGTTTTACAATGCTCAAAATTCCAAATAGATGGCTCCAATGGCTTTAGAACATCCAAAAACCCCTAGCTGGGCTTTTTCGGCACCTGATTTGGCCAAAAATTGAAGAAGATATGCTTCCTGGAAGTTCCCCTTCAAACTTGTTGTCTCTGGATCGCCAAATTGCACCTCTATGTGTCCAACCTAGCTCACGCGCTCATTTTCGTGCTAAAACCTAGCACCGGGCGCATAACCGAAAATCATGCAAATTGTAGGATGGTTAGGGAACCTAGCCCCTAACCGCCAATCCGTTGGGCATATGGCCATATGACCGCACGCGCACACGAAAGGGGCCAAGTCCCAAGTCAAATGGTAGAGCGACAAGTGTCGGTGCGGTTTTAACCATTGGCATTACCAAACAAACTCCCGCGCATTTAACCATTGGTCATATGTATTAACAATACAACCATAGGCTGACTCCGTTTGAATTTGCGCGCGCGCGATGGTGGTTACATGGTAATCCACATATGGCTAGGGGTCGGGGCTTAGCCCTGGCCCGGACCGCACCCAAATTAAAACTCAATGCAATTCAAATATTTTTGAAACCATTTATATGTTAAGAACCAATGGTGGGCGCGCCAGTTGGGCGACCCTTCCCAAATCTCTTCCCCTGCCCGGAGGTCGCGGGGTTGAGTCCTGCCGACTACACAAATTTTATCCAATGCCCAGGTGACACGTGGCAGCCCTTGCTTGGGCCACGTGTCACCAATGCATTCGCCACCAAGATGCCACGTGTCAAGAAGTGATTTGATCGTCCAAATGCCAACTTTCCGCCAACTCATCCCTGCCACGTCAGCATCCGTATGGACTGTACAGTTAGCAAAAAAAAATTCTTGTTTGACGATTTGAACAGAACGTGATATCTCACTCATCCGACGTCTGTTTGAACCCGAACGAGTTGCGTTGGGTTCGTGACAATGAGGCCTACACACCCATTCGATTTGAACCAATTCCGAGCACTTTGAATTTTGAGCAAAATTTGATCCCCTGGATCAGTTTGATTGTAAACATTGATAGTTGATTGATGGGTGAAGCCTTAAAGCACTGGCCATGATATCACTAGAGGAATGACAGGGGGTTCTATTAAGTTAAAAGACCCCAAGACACCCTATGGAAATACTAATTAGAAACATTAGAATTATTTACCCTTAGCCCAGATAACAAGACAATTCAGGTAATGAGGAGAGGTTGGTAGTTGAACAACCAACCGCCCCAATGAATGGAAGTATGGAGGGTTGTCAGAAGGAATAGGAAGTGGTTAACTAGAGGACAATAGGAAAGATCACCATGGGTCACCAGGATTGAACCACGAGTTGCCTTCTGACAGAAGAAATAGAAGGACAAAATGAGAACCTACCTAAGTCATGCGTGCAAGAAAAAGCATACAGACAAAGAGAGAGGAAAAGGGGAAGAGTTCAGGCCTCGGAGGAAGAGAATTGTGGAAAGGAAAGCATGAGTGCATGCAATAGAATAATTAGAGAACCCATAGAAGGGTTTGGAGTTGGAGCATAGAAAACCCAGAAAATCTGACCTGAGTTAAGAAGGTCGTGAGCTTGATGTTGGGAAGGAATCTAAAAAACCTCGAAGAGGCCTGGGCTAGGTGGGTGTAAAAAACATATCTACCTAGAGTAGAGTGAAGGAGAGTAACCTTCAAACCTTACCAAGAACCTGAGAGAGATTCCCTAGTGGTATCATGGCTTGGCATGGGGGTGGCCAGAATGTTAAAAGTGAATGCATCTGAGACTACGGTTGGGTGGAAAGGTGAACACCCACGGTCAATTGGTCGGCTATCAATTGTAAAAGATAATTTGTTCATAGACTCTATGTAATTGAATTGAAATGCATGATCGAATGCTTTTTCTTGCATTATACATATACATACTTGATTTATAGTGATGATGCTTATTGTATTTGCAAACTCATTCGTTTAAGTGAAGGTAGGATGGCAAGAATGGTGCATGCCCTACAGAACTGAATACAAGTGTTCTGTAATGTTCTGAGATAAAATAATGAACTTAATTTTATGATTCTCGTATGCTCAATATATATACATATCCCTCATCGTGATGGGAAATCCGTGAATGGAAACCAGGATTAGAATTTAATAGTTGAATGTAAGGGAAAGAGCCCAAAGCAAAAGCCTTGAATTGTCTAAGTCCTTAATCGGAAGAAAAACCATGTTTTGAGCTCGAAGGAATCACAGTCGTTGGATCCACAGAGCGAATAGATCTTAACCCTCCATCGAGGTAGGTTACCCCACCTATAGAGAATTGATCCGGATTATTTTCAAAACGAAATAAAAGCAGAGATATTATAATGAAATACCCATAAAAATTTCCAGAAATAGAGAAATACAACAATACATGACTTCTATTAATGAAAGAAATTTATAGAGACTGTAAAAATATAGAGTGCATGATGCGCTAGAATGGTGGTAGTTTTATCTCTAAAAATAGATGTGACGGCTATACTCATTCGCAAGAAGATGATTACAATGAGTTTTTGAAGGCCTTTTTATGATAAACATGAATGTCAAAACCCTAGACATCCAAAAACCTAACCCTAGGAGATGAAGTGTCAAAAGTCATGTGGGCCTCGTTGGGGTAAGTTAGTACATTAACTTCCATGGGTCGTAACTTTTGCATACGATCTCGTTTTTAGGCGTGTGATAGCTCGTTGGAAAGGTCTTTTTGAGAACTATGCCTTATGTTGCAAAATCTAACTCCATATACAATTTGACTATGGAAAGCCAAGAAAACATTATTTAGAGCCCTAAAACAACCCTAGAAGTACAGAAAGGTGTACTGACATGAAAACTTCCAAAATAAGCCAGTTGGAATAGGTGGGAAGCCACCAATATCCACCTGGATGTTGTGTAGGGATTCAGGATAGCCCCGTAAGTGCAGAACCCACAATTACAAATAAATGTCCCCATTACAGAGAAATGTGTTGAACTAAAAATTGTCTAGATGATCTAGTTGGAATTTGGAACAGGTGGGTGGCCACCAATATCCACCTAGATCAAGAATGTACTTGAGTTAATATGAATCATTAAGCAAGGATTAACATATGTTATATATCATTGTGGTCTCATTTAAGTGATATTTGAGGGAGAGGTAACATCGACATGATGTACCATGCTGACCTGGAACACTAACGTGTCAAGTAGTTGAGAGGTGTCATCCTGTGAATGGAAACCGTTTATTGGTCGATGGGCCATAGCATAGGCCCCTTGGGTGAACTATGTCATAGACCTCCATTTTAGCCTTGGACATCAAACCAAAAGTTTGAAAGATATTGACCGTTGATCGGAGTACATATGGGATGCGATCTATGTTGTTGATCGACGTGGAAGCCTTTACACGTTGACGAGAGGAGGGAAGACATCATGCTAACGTTATGATGATGTCACGAGCCTATGTGTACGAGAAAGACATGTGGAGGCCTGTAATTGGTCGAAGAAATAGGGAGTGGGTCCATGTCGAGTTTAAGGGTTGGAAAAGTGAGATGAATGGGTATGTTAGTCTACCAACCCGTGAACCCGACAAACTCACAAAATAATCTAAGTGTTCATACTTCTCGAATGGAATTATCGAGGAGAGGTACATAATTGTATGTCCATGAGTCTGTGTAGATGGAAAAGTGGCTAAGTGTTGAGACACCTCAGACGGACTTATGAAGGAAAGAATTATGCAGTCGTGAGTCCGCGTAGAGGGAAAAATAATCTAAGTGTTGAGACTTTTTGGGTGGACTTAGGAAAGGAATAATTATGCATTCATGAGTCCGCGAGCCCACGTAGATAGAAAAATGACTAATTGTTGAGGCTTTCAGACGAACTTATGAAGAGGAGGTACAGAATTGCACATTCGCGAGTCCATGAGTTTGCATATATGAAAATGGATAAGTGTCGAGACTTATCGAACGGACCTATGAAAGGATGCTTATAGAATTAGGCATCTACGAGTCCACGAGACCACGAAGATGAAAAAAAGGCTAAGTCTTGATACTTCTCGGATGGACCTATGAAAGGATGCTTATATAATTATGCATCCGTGAATTCGTAAGTCCACGAAGATGAAAGACAACTAAGTAACGAGACTTCTCGAGCGGACTAATGAAAGGAAGCTACAGAATTATGAGTCTGCGAGTCCGTGAATCCTCCACCCGAGAGACCGTGTCGGAAGAAGGTCCGAGTGACGATGGTTGTGCTGATATTATGGTAGTTGCGGGAGGTATTTACCTCCACGTGTAAATCTAACGAGGATAGAATACTCCGGGAAGAAAGAAGAAACCCTAATGAGTTGGCTAATAACCCTAGAAGACTTGTCAGCTCAAGAAGATAATTTATATTAGGCTATTAGCCTCCAAGAGAAGAAGTCAGCCATAAATAATAATATATAATGAACAAACAGATGCCCAGAATGAAAAGTCAGCCCAAGCAGTTAGCCAGAATTAGTATAAATACAGGAGGCCAGTTCTCATTCTGGCAGGCAGTCTCAGAATTGCAGAGCATCACTTGTGCGCATTGCAGTTGCTCAGTTTTTGCGCAGGTTTGGAGGAGAGTTGTCGTTGCAGCTATTGCAGCTAGCAGTTACGCTTAGACTATCTCTTGGCTAGGGTTTGGACTATCTGATCAGCTCTCATTGATGCGCTATCCTTGGGGAAAGGTTCGCTGCCCTTTGTTTGGCTATCTAGCCTAGGGTTTGCTTTCGAAGTGATTCTCTGTCAAGGTTAAGGTGCTCGGAGGGTGGCTTCGGCCTATGGTTGGGTGACAATAGCGATATTGTCAATGGTAAAACGAGCACATCCACTTATATTCTAACA
Organism: Picea engelmannii; assembly: GCA_009831015.1. Classification (NCBI taxonomy): domain Eukaryota; kingdom Viridiplantae; phylum Streptophyta; class Pinopsida; order Pinales; family Pinaceae; genus Picea; species Picea engelmannii. The sequence goes on from ML817935.1 coordinate 35,194, forward strand.
GGTTATGGGCCCACACCTCCTTCATTCAATCTATCTGTTGGAAGAAAACATAGCCGTAAGGATATTAAGCTCGTTGAAGAACTGTTGCTAGGGTTTCTAGCAGGGGCAGTCACCATAGCACTGTTGCTAGGGTTACTAGCAGGTGCAGTTACAGAAACCCTAATCCTCTTGTTGAGGCACCTTAAATGAAGGGATTGACCTAATCTCTGGATAGATCAGTGTGCCCTAGCCTAGCGCATCTCTTGGTACTCTTAGAAATCCAAGACGTGAAATTTGAGCTTTTGGTCAAATCTAGGGTTGACCAAGTCAAAGAAGCCATGACTTACTCTATGAAGTCAGAGAACAAGTTATATGGAGCTTCTAACTTCAGAGCGTGGAAGACAAGGATTGACCTCAACCTTGCCAAGCATAAAGTGTTGGATATCGTGAAAGGAAAGATCGTGAAACCAGAGTTTGAAGAAGGGAAAGAGAAGGAAACGCAGAACGTTGCAGCTATGGAGAAGTTCAAAGACAGTGACATAAATTCTATGAGTATCATAGTGGAATCTATAAAAGACCACTTGATACCCTACATCTCCCATCTTGACTCATCGAAGAAGATGTACGATGCCCTAACAAATCTCTTCTCGGTCAGAAACATTGGACAAGCTATGAATCTGAAGAATGAGCTCTGTGACATGAAGATGAATGATGAGGACAACATAACATCATATTTTGTGAGAATATATCAGTTAAGAGATCAACTACAAGATATTGAAGAGATCAACTCAGAGAAGGAATTGGTAAACATAGTACTCAATGGTCTTCCCAAGACGTGGGATACATTTGCCGCAAGCATGAACACAAGAAGGGAGTATCCAACATTTGAAGAACTTTGAACTTGATGTGCTCAAGAAGAATCAAGGATCAGTGCAAAAGAGAAACCCCAAAAGAAGTATGATGATCAAGCCTTCACAGCAAGATTCAAGAATTTCAGGAACAAAAGGAAGTTTGGTTCAAGGAGGAAGCCAAATCAAGAGAAAGATATTTCAGAAGTAAAATGCTTCAACTGTCGAAAGTATGGACACTACAAGAATCATTGTCCCAAGCTAAAGAAAAGGAAGGAGAAACACGAAGCATCAGTTGTCGAAGAAAAGGAACCTATAAAGAAAACTAAGCAGGATGAAAGAGACTTCTTCTTCTGAAGGTAACAATACTCTTCTTATTCCTTGTACATATCTTGTTTGCATCGTCTCTGTAAATATCTTGTATATCTATCTCTTGGAAGATAATGTGTTCCAAGAAGAACTATACCGATTGAAGAACAACAAGATAAGGAATGACATCATTGGATAATACATGAAAGAATGAAATACATCAAGCAAATCATGTGGAAACTATTGCAAGATAAGTCGAATAAATCATGAAGAGACTTAGAAGAAGCAAAGATAGAAAGAAGTCAGCAATCAAGAGGAAATTGGAGAAAGACTTATGACGTTTTGTAAAAGACAACAAGACGGAAGCGTGGACTCTGTTGGACGGAGGGAGCCGATTATATGCACTCATACATGAAGAAGGATTAGGAGGGAGCTAATCCTATGATCCATTGAAGATGATGAAGTATGTATCCATGGTAGTAACCATGAAAGATAGTGCGTGCTCAGTTCAACCTCAGAAGAAGTCTTCTTTGAAGAGAAGCCTTAAAGTATCTCTGGTTGTCCATTCAGATCTATGATCCTATGATGAAAGAAAGAAGTGGAATCTTTAGGGCATGGAATCTATAAGAAACTCCATGGACCCAAAAGCTAAAGAAAAACATGAGGAAGAACATGAAGATTCCAAGAAAGAAGAGAAGCCTGAACAACCAGTCATTGTATCGAGAATCACAAGATTACTAGCCTAAAATGAAAGCAATCAAGCAAAACTGAAAGTTGTGATGAAGAGAAGTGTACGGAAGACTTTTTAATGAAAGCATTGCAAGAACTAGAGGTTCTCCCAGATGGAGGGAGAAGACTATACCTCTACATGAGTCATTATATCATCCATGGGTTGGAGTACTACATCAAGATGAATGCAAAGACTATTCTCCAGAGCAATTGAACAAAGAACATATGAAGAGAAACCTCAAGACTTTGAGGCATACCAGAAAGAGACCCTTGTATACAGATGGAAGTAGATAACTTGGTGGAGAACTTCCAATGCACAGCAGAAGCGTGGTGAAGATTCTCTATAACAGAGATATTGTATAAAGATGATTACTCAATAGATTAGATCTCATGATGACAGAAGAAGTGCCAAATGGATATGTTCTAGTTTTCCAACAATGATATACTCTATAGATTAGAGCTACATGAAGCCTTCAGAGAAAACCAGTGTTCCAGACCAAAGTACATTTGAAATCAAGCATTACATTATCTGTGATGAAGTCCAAAAAGGAGAAAGTGGTTCTCCAATACATATCTCCATAGATGAGCAGATAAACAGACATCTTGGTAAAGCTTCTATCCAAGATGAAAGAGTTTGTGCACTCAAGCTGGAGCTCGTGGGGACAACTTCCTATTGAAAAAAGAAGAGATGACTCCCAGGTTGGGAGGGAGCACTGATATGTATTGATTTATGGACAGTCATTTTTTAGTTCGAAAAATGGTCCAGGATGAGCAGTTTCCTTTCCAGTTCCGAAAGTGGATTGAGATTTCTGACGGACAACGATTTGCCATTGTGGTTAACATGGGAAATGGTCCAGATTGTTGATGTATCATAGACAACGACTTCCCATTGTGGTTAACATGGGGAGTGGTCTAGGGCAGTCTCTCTTCTTGAGGGTTACTCAAGAAGACTGGCACGCCTCGCCGAATAGGGATTTCTCATTGTGGTTAACATGAGGAATGGTCTGTTTTGGAGGTTGATACAGTACAGTCTTTTCCTCTTGTGGTTAACAGGGGAAATGGTCTGGACAATCATTCCTTAGGGTTTATACATTCTCTCCAAAGTGCACTTTGATTAGTGTAGGAGGAATGGCCCAGGGTGGGGAATGGTCCAGGCTCAGCAATCAGGGACAAGCATTCCTTAGGGTTTATACATTCTCTCCAAGGTGCACTTTGATTAGTGTAGGAAGAATGGCCCAGGGTGGGGAATGATCCAGGTTTAGAAGACAAGATAGTTATTCTTCCTTGCTTGAGAAAAATAGTCTAGATATCTCATTGTTCTACTCTGAGGGCAGATATTCTTTCAGATCTCACATATGTGAGTGAAAGATTGGCCCAGATGATTCAGTTTATATCATAACATTGTTTCTGTGCAAGTTGATATTAGATGATTGTTATGAAGACTGTATGACAATAGATGTATAATATTGTGGTGGATGTGTTCCACTGTTCATGACTACACGTTGTTGATCAAGTACTTGTGTGTCACTTGGTGTGGTAGTGTACCACTGGATTGTAGTTATGTACTACTATGGATAGACACAATTGTGTTCTATTTTGTTTCGATTGCCTTGAAGACTATCAGCAGTATTGGAAATGATTATCAGTTAGATGGGTAATCAAAGGACAGAGATTTCCCAAACGTAAAATGGTTCAGAGCATTTACTCCTCTAGATAAGAAGAATGGCTAGTGTATCACTCTGTGGAGTGAGCATCATGTCTGATTACTCAGATAGAGTATGGTTTCGAGAGATGATGCAGCTGATGACACTGATGATGATGATGGTGCTCATGATCTAGTCATGATGTTGATGCTACTGGGTGGATCGTATGTTTTTGTGCTCAAGACCATTACCTATAATACCTCCCTAGCTAGGAGGGAGTGTTGATATTATGGTAGCTGCGGGAGGTATTTACCTTCACGTGTAAATATGACGAGGATAGAATACTCCAGGAAGCAAGAAGAAACCCTATTGAGTTGGCCAATAATCCTAGAAGACTTGTCGGCTCAAGAAGATAATTTATATTAGGTTATTAGCCTCCAAAAGAAGAAGTTGGCCATAAATAATAATATATACTGAACAGACAGATACCCAGAATGAGAAGTCAGCCCAGGCAGTTAGCCAGAATTAGTATAAATACAGGAGGCCAGCTCTCATTCTGGCAAGCAATCTCAAAATTGCAGAGTAGCACTTGTGCGCACTGCAGTCGCCCAGTTTTTGCGCAGGTTTGGAGGAGAGTTGTCGTTGCAGCTGTTACAACTAGCAGTTACGCTTGGACTATCTCTTGGCTAGGGTTTGGACTATCTTATCAGCTCTTGTTGATGTGTTATCCTTGGAGAAAGATGCGCTACCCTTTTTTTGGCTATCTAGCCTAGGGTTTGCTTCCGGAGTGATTCTCTGTCAAGGTTAAGGTGCTCGGAGGGTGGCTTCGGCCTATGGTTGGGTGACAATAGCGATATTGTCAATGGTAAAATGAGCACATCCACTTATATTCTAACAGGTTGTAGGCCTACGTGGACTGAAGTTCCACCATGGCGGGCTAGGCTAGTGCCACGTCAGGACCAGGGTGTCGCCACGTTAGTTGGCATGATCAATGACACATCACATGGATGCCATGTGGCAGTAAGAGAGATGTTGGCCTATGTAAACCCAAGAACTTCAGAAGGCCATACTTTCTGTTTCAGAGCTCAATCCTGAGCGAATTTACCGTTGTTGGAAAGCTCTTGACGAGAAAAAGAGGATGGAGTTGTGATAGAGAGGATTTAAGGTTGTTATAAGAAGAGAAAATTTAATACCCCGTCCCTTAAAAAGGTACTTAGGGGTTAGGTCTATTACAAATTGGTATCAGAAAAGGCTACAACACTAGGCTTGGATGGGTTGGAGATCAGTCATATGACTAGTATATTGAGAATTAGGTGAACCTGTTGAAAGGTGTTTCTACCTTCAAAAGATTGTTTATTATTTGCAGTAACTTCCTGGGGAGAAGAAATACATATTGAAATTATACCTTGGAAACCCAGGCTAAATTACAGCAATGGAAATTATATTGTCCCTTTATCAAATTGATGACTACTCTTACACGAATAGGAATATGTCGATAGGCATTATTGGTAAAACCTGAATGAAAATGGTAGAGTTGGCAAAAAAATTTCTATGAAGTTGCGTGAGTATAGACAAGGGACATGAGCTGGGTTTTTTTGATAAGTATAATAATGTCTATCTACTAGGGCAAGCAGAGTATCTTGTAATTAAAGATGGTTGATTATATAATGGTTAAGACCCTTATGGAAAATTCCTTGTACTTAAAGTAAATTGGTCTGGATTGATAGTATTTGTAGCAGTAATAATTATTACTTCCATAAAATATTAAACCTTGTATATACGTATGATCCCTCACGATCAGAGGACTGATGGAAAACGTGTAAGGTCAATTTTGTTTGACCTGTAGTGAATGAAGAAAATGGTTGTTGGAGAATAACCCAGTTAATCAATTAACAAGGAGTCATGTGGATTGTTTCTAGACCTCCTGGGAGAGGTAAAGAGATATGAACACATGAGCAAGTTTATGATTCTCTCAGCTATAATAAGATAATGTATATACATATTAATCTAAGGACATGTATGTGCATGCGAATACAAATGGCAGACAGTTGGAATACATCTGCACTGTAAGCATGGGTAAAATGCTTGGGGCACAAGGATAGGCCGAAACACATATGGAAAAGATTGAGCATGAGTATAACATGCATATAGGCTTATTATAGTTTGTTATTGGACGTAAAATATGGTGATGTCATGGATCATATGGTTAATGATGATCTGAGTATAACAGCATAAGCAAAATGTTGATGATATTGATTACATATTACCTAATGAGAATAAGGGAGAATGGTTAATGAAATTTTTGATTATGTATGTAGTAAAGGAAGTGTTGGGACATTTCTAGATGACCAATGGGTCATACTGACATTCAGAGGCAGATGGTAGCCATAGGAATATGGCTTGGTATGCTTAATTTGTAGTGAGAGGGAATCTGGAAAAAGGATTCCCTTGATAAAAAGGTTCATTGACCAAGAATGGTTTGAGGCATGAAGAGGAGCTTGATCAATTGACTTGTTGCGTGGAGCACTATTGAAATTGCCCACGTTGTATTTTTGGGTAGTTGCATACTTTTATAGTAGTTTAAGCAAGAGTGTTATCTTGTCGGTGCTTGTCATATGAAAAGGTGTTATGAACACAATATATAATAATAAATGTAAATACACTATAAAATATAAATAATAATAAATAATCAATAGTTAATGATTAATAATGAAGAGACACCTTCCTGATGAAAGGTTACGTCTCTTCATGAAAGGGCACCCTTGTGTGGGTATATAAGGCCCTCATTCTCATTCTCATTCTACTCATCATCAATCTCATATTCTTATACATATATATATATATATATATATTCCAAATATTTTGGATTGTTAACTTGTGAGCTAGGTTGGTTCACTACATTGGTATCAAAGCCCTTTTCTCGGGAACTTCTGTTGATCTTGGCCCTTGGCCACTAGACTTCTACTCAATTCCGTTGCCTTTGGCAACAAACTTTTGGATTTTGGACTTTTAGATATTATACGTTCGTATCACAATTTGTTGTTAAATCTTTATTTTGTGATGATAGTGACACAAGTCTAGGTTCAACCTAGATGGAAGCATTAGGGTCCTTCATCCTAAACATGAAAAAGAAGTTTTTGAATTTTTCATATAAAAAGAAAAAGATAACCTTGTGGGACTCTACATTGGAGTTAGATCCAGTAACGCCAGAAGACTTTAAAAATATTTCTAAGATAATACTTCAAGAAAATAGAAAATCAATGCAAAATATGCAAAAAGAAATTGATAAAATTATCACAAACAAAAACAAAAAAATTTATTGCCTCAAGAATTATAGTCAGAACTTAATCACCCAAATTAAGAAGTTAAAAGGTGAGAAGAAGTCGCAACCATAATCGTTAAAGCAACTTACTAGCAAGAATTCATTGATTGATAAGGAAACAATGACTCATCCCATCGAAATAAAGAAATCATTAGTTGTAAAGATCCAAGTTGCAGAGAAAGAAACAAAAATAATTCCAGTTGAATTCGAGACAACATCATGTGTTGGAGTACAAATGATAGAAGCTCCAAGTGTACTCATTAATAAAAGTTCATCAATTAACAAAGCAACATCAATGAGTAAGGAAAATCAAGAAAATGCTATGAGTACGATAAGGGAAAATCAAGCTACATGAAATCCTTATTGACATCCAAATCATAAGAGCATATATGTTAACCAGACAAAGTATCAATATCATTTACGAAAACCACCAACTTATTTTCCAAAAAATATTGATACCAACACAAGTAAATCTCATGATATCAGTTCATCGTGGAAGTGCAACATTCCGCAAAATATTGAATTAGGATGGTCATATCCTTTTTCGGTTCGACAATTTTGCTTAGCACTCAGAGGTTCATATCGTCTCATATCGTCAACTACGATAGCTCCCAAAACAGTGAATGATGAAAAGACATTACAAGCCAAAGAAAAAATCATCAAGCCTTTTCATCAATATGCCTTGAGAACAGAGCATTTTTAAGGGGAAGGCAATGTTATGAACACAATATATAATAATAAATGTAAATGCATTATAAAATATAAATAATAATCAATAATCAATAATTAATGATTAATAAAGAAGAGACACCTTCCTGATGAAAGGTTATGTCTCTTCATGAAAGGGCACCCTTGTATGGGTATATAAGGCCCTCATTCTCATTGTACTCATCATCAATCTCATATTCTTGTATATATATATATATATATATATATATATATATATATATATATATATATATATATATATATATATATATATNTCCTATATGGATATCTTTATATTCCAAGTATTTTGGATTATTAACTTGTGAGAGAGGTTGGTTCACCACAAAAGGGAAACATAGTTACAAATATGTATGTGAGACTTGCCATGTGAATATCATGTGAATGACTATAAACTATCAACAGAGAGGGCAACATGGTGTTGAGTATTCCTATGAGACTTGTCATAAGAATGGTTGTAATATCTATGGGAGGAAGGATATGGAAGTTTGAAATGCCCATGTATAAGAATGACATGGAAAAAGGTGCAATAATGAGCTTGCACGTTGAACATCCATAGATGTAAATGGATGCTTGAGTGCATGAATGGAATGCATTATAAGGTTAACTAGTATGAAGGAAGAAGTGAATAGGTTTGTGAGACTAACCATGAGGATGGTTGTAAATTATCTTTAAAGAAGAATGATAATAAGACCCAATAAATAGGAATAAATGAGGTAAAAAGGTGCAAGTAATGCACCTACATATATGTAAAGGTACATATACATGCTTAAAGGTATGATATGAATGTCGAACTAAGTGAAATATGAGGCAAGATTTGTACTTGTTAGATCTGAATAATGTCATGGATGCATGGCTAACCCTATGATAGAAGGGTCTGATTTGTCTTGTTGAAATAATAGCTTGAGGGGGGTGTGTTCCCTTTTTCTCAGGAAAAGCTAGTATACATTGATTGAAAGGTAAATGAACGAGGATTTTATGTTGTCATTATAAAAGGCAACGTGATTATGCTTTTGAAGATTGCATAGGAATGGTCGTGAATAATCATGAACCAATTAATTTCCAATTGACAACAAAATGAAACAGTAAAGTGTTCTTATGGTGGACACCCATACCGCATGCTAAGGCATGTGATTAAATTATAGTGAATGCAAATTGATGGAATAAATGTGTGAGTGCACAATCTAAATGCATAAGAAATATACATGTTGATAATTCCTCATGGAATATTGGGTAAGAATATGATATGACAAAGCTGAGGCTAACTCAAGAATTGAGGTCATGCAGGATCGTTTGGATATGCAACAAGAGAGTTGCATGTTGAAGAGGTCCATGTGGGGGGGGAACTATGTAAATAAATTTGTCAAGAGAACAGAGCTATAACCTTAATCACTGCCAAGAATTATACAGCAGGATGCAAAACCTATTTATATAAGAATCTTGGATTACATTCTAAAATAACATGCATGAGTACCAAGACATGCAGAAGAATGAGGACCAATATGATCTCTGGGTGGGAAATGATGTAGCATATTGAATTATCCAAGAAGGTCAAGGTGAACATGACTAAGACTGCTCAAGAGATATAACAAGCATATCCCAGGAGGGATAAATTGTAAAAGCAAAGAAGGAGAAAGTGATTAATACTTCTCTCACTATGGAACTCTGAATAATAAGACAAAGTTGCATGCTTAAAAAAGACAACTGTGAAAATAAGTACAACTAGTAACTAAAAGATACAATATTGAATGTGTTTAAATGAAAGAGCTTGGCTAAGTTATAGTGTGTGAAGGCCATGAAGCCTTGAAATTAATTCAACTACGCTGAAAATTTCCTAATGGGAGAATCCCTTAACTCCTTTCTTGTTGTCTATTATGTTTCTTTGTAATGAGAAATTGATATGTTGATGAATGTAGATATTTTGGCATGAGAATGTTGAGAGTTGCAACTAAAATTTGATTGTGGTTGCTGTCATGAAAACATTGGGGACAATGTGATGGAGTGCATAAAGATATGCTAAGGCATATATGAAAATGTTTTACAGAAATAAATGTTATAATACATGCATTTGATTTTACATGACAACTAATGTAAAATGTAAATGTGGTGATTTATGTCACGTATAGAAAAGATTGGAACAATAAGGGAGGACATTTTCCAATAGTGAACAACCTCAAACTAAAGTGAATGCAAGAGGGCTACTGATAAAAAATAAACGCATGAACAAATATATGTCATGAATACATTGCCCAATCAAGGAGTGATTGGGAACAAAAGTTCAAAGATAACATGATGATGTAATGCATTAAGGAAATGCATGTTTGCATGAGAGGGCAAGTAATGGACTATCCATTATGGAAGGAGCACCTTCCAATCCTTTATCAAAGTTGTAGTACGGTAAAGAGAGAAATTAGGTGGCCATGGATGTTGGCACCCTGGTTACCAATGAAGAAAGAATGCTTGAGTGCATTCATGTGAAACTTTTAGTTTCATGTATGCCGATTTGAGGTCATGATCAACTGAAGTAGGAAAACATGGTCCTACTTTAATAATAAATGTGATAAAGAAACCAGGTGGTAAAAGATTGGTTGAGTTTCAACCCATAAGGCAAAGTGTCTAATATGAAAAGTAATAATATGAAAATTAATATAAGGGTGCATTATGTGTGAATGTGGCCATGGATATTGGCACATTGATTAGATTCATTTTGATATTTGATTGCATTTTGAAAAGAATGATATTTCCTTTTTTAATAAATGAACTTGATTGTTAGTATGCACAGCTCTGAAATTGCTTGTGAACCACTACAAGTGTGCAATGAAAATATGATGTGCATGAGAACTAACAATTTGTTGGTTGATTGAAGAAGAAATTGCAGGAAGAAAGGTATTGGATGTGGCAGTGTTGTAAGTCCATGAAGAAGACCAATGCTTGTTGATTATAAAAGAGCCAAATTGCTATGAGAAAGAGATCTCATACTTGTGAATCTGGTTATGTGTGGAACTGATCTGAAAATGAAAATATAGAATTAGAAATCTATGGATAACATATTTGAAAATTTTGATAAGTAGATGATAGTATCTCATGGATTATTGTATAAATATGATACAAGTGAGATAAAAGATCTATCTGAAGGGACAGAGGACGACAGTCAAGCTGGAAATCATCGTAACGGGATATTGTTGTGACATGAGAACCCTATTATAAGCCATGATCCCCATAGAATGATGTATTATAGTGACACTTGCCAAAGGGATGCTTTAGGCAGAGCAAGTGTGAGGGACGCCTCAGCTGTAAGACTTGGGGAGGTCTCAAAAATTCTTCTTGTGTGAGAAATCCCTAGAAAGGCAAGATGGATCACCAGAGAAACTGTATAGCAGAGAAGGGGATGCATGAGCCTAGGCTTGGAGGGTGAGTGACCGCAAAGAGGAGGAGACTCCAATAGTTTTTGTAATACATTGATTTCATTCATGCACACAGTGGGTATGTCAAGGAAAACAATGAGCCAAGTTAATGACATAGCCATATGGATGCAGATCCATGAACTACACAGATAAGAATTGTGCTAACTTGTGAATATTTCCACTTGAATTTAAACAACAATAAAATGTTTTGCATCAAATGATAACCAATATGCTTGTTGTTGAAAATTGTTGTAGGCATGTGATAAATGCCAAGATTATGGGAAAGGACCAGACCAAGAAAAAGAAAATGATGTTAAAGCAGCTAAAAGATGAAGTCATGGCAGGTGTTGTTGCGAAGAACACCGAGGATGGTGTTCCTTTAAGGGAGGGATTGTAACACCCTTGTTTTCCCCATCCTATAATTAATCATAATTTATGATTTCCATGCAATGGCTTGCAATATTGTAAATGTATTATTGTTTAATTGTAAACGTCGACAGTTGACCGATGGGTGAAGCCTTAAAGTACTAGCTATGATATCATTAAAGGAATGAGGGGAGGTTTTATTAAGTTAAAGGACACCAAGCTACCTTGCGGAAATATTAATTGGAAACATTCATATTATTTACCCTCAGCCCAAATAACAAGACAAGTTAGTTAATGGGGAGGGGTTGGTAGTTGAACAACCAACCACCCCAATGAATGGAAGTATGGAGGGTTGTCAGAAGGGACATGAAGCGATCAACTAGAGGACAGTAGGAAAGATCACCACGGGTCCCCGGGATTGACCCAGAGGTTTCCTTCTAATAGAAGAAACAAAAGAGCAGATCGAGAACCTGCCTAAGTCATGCATGGAAGAAAAATCACACAAACAGAGAGGGAGGGAAGGGGGAAAAGTTAGGGCCTCGGAGGAAGGGAGCTATGGAAAGGAAAGCACGAGTGTGTGCAATAGAAGAATCAAATAACATGTAGAAGGGTTTGGAGTTGGAGCATAGAAAACTCGACCTGAGCTAAGAAGGTCGTGAGCTTGATGCTGGGAATGCATATGATAAACCTCGAAGAGGCATGAGCTAGGTGGGTGTAAGTAAAATCTCTACCTAGAGTAGAGTGAAGGAGAGTAACCTTCAAACCTTACTAAGAACTTGAGAGAGATTCCCTAGTGGTATCATGGCTTGGCACGGGGGTGGCCAGAATGCTAAAAGTGAATGCAGTTGAGTCTATAGTTGGGTGGAAAGGAGAACACCCACAATCAATTGGTCGTCTATCAACTGTAATAGATAAGTATTTCATAGACTCTATGTAATTGAATTGAAATGCATGATTGAATGCTTATATTTGCATTATATATACATACTTGATTTATAGTGATGATGCTTATTGTATTTGCAAACTCCTGTGTTTAAGTGACGGTAGGATGCCAAAAATGGTGCATGGCCTACACAACTGAATACAAGCGTTCTGTATTGTTTTAAGATAAAAGAATGAACTTCATTTTATGATTCCCGTGTGCTCAATATATATACATATCCCTCGTCCTGATGGGCAATTTGTGAATGGAAACTAGGATTATAAGTTAGTAGTTGAATGTAAGGAAAAGACCCCAAAGAATAATCCTTGAATTGTCTAAGTCCTGAATTGGAAGAAAAACCATGTTTTGAGCTCGAAGGAATCAAAGTCGTTGGATCAGTTGAGCGAATAGAACTGGACCCTCCATCGAGGTAGGTTACCCTTCCCATAGAGAATGTACCCGAGTTAATATGGATTGTTAATCGAGGATTAACATTTGTTATAGATCATTGTGGTCTCATTTAAGCGATATTTAAAGAAGAGGTAATGTCAGCATGATGTGCCATGCTGACCTGGAACACCAACGTGTCCAGTAGTTGATAGGTGTCATCCTATGAATGGAAACCGTTAATTTTCTGGTGGGACGTAGTGCAGGCCCCTTGGGTGAAGTATGTCTTAGACCTTCGTTTTTACCTTAGACGTCAGACCAAAAGTTTGAAAGATCTCGATTATTGATCGGAGTACATTTGGGACATGATCTTGGTCGTTGATCAATGTGGAAGCCCTTAGACGTTGAAGAGAGGTGGGAAGACAGCATGCTGATGTTATGTTGATGTCACGAGCCTATGTCTACGAGGAATCCACATGGAGGCATGTAATTGGTCGAAGTAATAGGGAGTGGGTCCCTATCGAGTTTAAGGGTTGGAAAGGTGAGATGAATGGGTTCGTGAGTCCACCAACTCGCAAACTCGACAAACTTACAAAATAATCTAAGTGTTGGTACCTCTCAGATGGACTTATGGAGGAGAGGTACATAATTGTATGCCCGCGATTCTGTGAGTCTGCATAGATAGAAAAGTGGCTAAGTGTTGAGACACTTTAGACGAGCTTATGAAGGAAAGAATTATGCATCTGTGAGTCTGCATAGATGGAAAAATAATCTAAGTGTTGACACTTTTCGGGAAGACTTAGGAAAGGAAGAATTATGCATTCGTGAATCTGTGAGTCCACGATCCCACGTAGATAGAAAAATGACTAAGTGTTGAAGATTTCGAACGAACTTATGAAGAGGAGGTACATAATTGTACATTTGCGAGTCCATGAGTCTACGTAGATCAAAATGGCCTAGTGTCGAGACTGTTCGGATGAACCTATGAAAGGATGCTTATAGAAATAGGCATCTATGAGTCTGTGAGACCGCAAAGATGAAAAAATGGCTCGGATGGACCTATGAAAGGATGCTTATAAAATTATGCATCCACAAGTCCGCGAGTCCGTGAAGATGAAAGACATTTAAGTAAAGAGATTCTCGGGCAAACTGATGAAAGGAAGCTACAAAATTATGAGTTTGTGAGTCCTCCACCCAAGAGAGCGTGTTGGAAGAAGGTATGAGCGACGATGAATGTAAATTTGCGTGGATTGAAGTTCCACCATGACAAGGTAAGCTAGTGCCACGTTAGGACCAGGGTGTCGCTACATCATTTTGCACGGTCAATGACACATCATGTGGATTCCACGTGGCAGTAAGAGAGATGTTTCCTATGTAAACCCAAGAACTTTGGAAGGTCATACCTTTCGTTTCAGAGCTCAATCCTGAGTGAATTTACCGTTGTTGGAAAGCTCTTAACGAGCAAAAGAGGATGGATATGTAACCGAGAGGATTTAAGGTTGTTAGAAGAAGCAAAAATTTAATACCCCATCCCTTAAAAAGGTACTTAGGGGTCGGGTGTGTTACACAAAGCCTCATTCTAGGCTTTCAAAAAACTTAGTAATAGGAAAAGAAGCAATGTATGATCCAAATATAAATTGAACTATTTTTCCTCCTAGAGAAATATTTGTTATGCTTAATTTAGAGTTCCCTCTCTTGATGGTGATGCCCTCAAGGTCCTTGAGGATATCAATGTATATATTTCCCTCAATTTCCTCTTGTAGTGGAGATGATATGAATACATATAATTCACCCTTGTTGGCATCGCTATCTATGGTTGTAACTCTAATGGTAGATTAATTAGCTTTGTTTTGTATGTCCTCTCCATGAATGAAGGACAAAGACATCTCTATGGATTTTGGAAACATAATTATTACAAATTCAAAATAACTATCACAAATTCATATATTTTATAATAGACATTTTCTATAGCCGTAGAGTGAATAATATGTTTTAATTTCTTTTATTAATTGAACAAAACATAAACTAGGGGTGGCATATGCCAGGGGATCATCCTTTATCCCAAGGGGAAACAATAATTGAATTATGAATGAGGTCTAGGGACAATCACAAACAATCACACATAGGCATATGCTCTCCTTCAAGGACTTTTATATATAAATGAAACCCACGTGAAGACTTTGATAGCTATTGGGGATTCATCCACAATCATCAATTTTATGAACAATAAGAAAACGTTGTATGGTAGTAAGTTGGCTAGCTTCACATATAGAATAAAAAAGGAGGTCGTTTGGTTCAAGGCTATCACTTTTTTCCAAGTTCTAGGGGCTTTAAATTGACAAGTGGATATCCTTGCCAACATGGCCTCAACTTTTAATGAAGGAACCTTAATAAAAAATGGGAGAATTATTTTCCAATACATCCCCTAGGTTCTTGAATAATGTTAACTTGTGCATGTTAAACCACATATGTCAACTCATCAAAGATGTTAGTTCTACTTTCAAGGAAAATACCCTACAATAGTGGGCTTACTACAATGTACCAATGGACATAAACAAAGCAAATTTCATAAAGAAGACTTAACAAAGATATTATAACCGAATTCAAAGGAAATAACTAACTATTGAGAGGAAGAGAAGGTTTAACTCACCAAGAGTCCTACGATTGTTGTCATTCATTATTGTCACAATCTCTTCACATGTTTCCAATAATTCCTCTGCAACATGCAATAACCTTAAAGATACAAGCCTATACAGAGATGTAGTTATACTAATAGCTACCCATTAGTTCGATGAAATATAGTGGAATGATCAAAGTAATTATTATTCTACGAAACATGTATGAAAATATTGCAAACAAAACATTACAAATACAATAGATTTCGAAGGAAAGACTTTCTATAGTTATTCAACAATTAGGTGATTATATTTTTATACTTGTCTTGGGCGGCGCTGCCCTGTCGAAAGAGATCCGAGATTCCTCCACCCATGCTTCTGCTATACGGGTTTGTTTTGACTTCAGATTCACCATAGACCCAAAGATAATATAAGGGAGACTCTTGGCCATATTGGTTGGTGATCAAAAAGGGGTTGGAAACAAGGATTTCCAGGTAAAACCAGCAGCAACATGGATGTATATGGGCTTACATACTCAACGGGTGTAGCCAAATACATGTTTGCTTTAGGTGTGAAAAGAATTATTAATTGTCATTACCTTTCTCCTTGGACAAAATGCTCATTTTATGTGGTCTCTAGTTGGTTAGAGATGATTGAGTACGAGTAAAAGGAGTTAGGAAACTAACCAAACCTGTAACTCAACATTTAATTAAGAATAAAAATTAATTGTTTTCTGACATGTACATGACTTTCCCTTTAGTGGTCTGCTTATACGCGTGGTTCATAATTGTGAGGGCGCGCACATCTTCCAAAAAGATGTTTTTTAGAAGGTCTCAAGGAGGTATGGGGAAGAGTAGTTTGTAAGT
The DNA here is from genome assembly GCA_009831015.1 of Picea engelmannii. Classification (NCBI taxonomy): domain Eukaryota; kingdom Viridiplantae; phylum Streptophyta; class Pinopsida; order Pinales; family Pinaceae; genus Picea; species Picea engelmannii. The sequence goes on from ML817935.1 coordinate 51,310, forward strand.
AGGATATGAATTAGGCCAATAAGCTTGTCAATGATTCAAAGGTTGCAATTGATGTTATAATAGTAGTAGATGGAGGTGGAATACAATGTGCATCATGCTTATGGAATCTCCGCACATGCCAACCTTAATGCATTGTCAACAATTTGAAGCTTGGGGATTTTTTATGAATGAGGAAGGTAGGATTATAGCTCAGGTGGTAGGTGCCAAAGTGAGTGATGAGGAGAATTGGTGGCAGTTGGCTCTGGTTTTGTTAGATAGTTAGCTAAGCCTTCTCATTAGATCTTTTTTGGTGTTCTATAGTGTTTGTAAAATTGCTTTGGAAACGATTCTGGTGGTTTTAATCTTGGTTTGGCACTTTGCATTAGCTCTTGAATGGAGATTTGTTAGCTCTAGGTTCTTTCTAATGGTTCTTGGCATTAGAATTAATGGGTTTGAGATTCTCATCCTTCTTATTCTAGTTATACTCCTACTAGGGGATGATTTGAATTCTAAATTATGGGTTTTGAATGATTTTAGGGAGGGATACTCGAGTTGGCAAACATGGACCACTTTGAACCTGTCTCTTTCTTATGTGTGTTGTGTTATTTCGTGTATGCTAAGTATTCTCTTTCTTAGGATGATAGTTTAACCTATTGGGTGTTTGTTGTGTATAATGTTTTGAAAGGTCTAGCTTTTCCTTTTGGATTCATCCCTTTGAGTGTTTGTTGTGCATTCTCTATTTGGGCATTTATGGGAGAATTAGGATATGGATTACAAGGAAATCTAGGAAATGCACAAATTTTTGCATAGGCTTGAGGACTTCATTAACAACAACAAGATGTCCATATTCTTGGTGATAAAAAAGGTTCATAAAAATGAGCACCAATGCATTTCTCAAAATGCAGTGATCATGGACACCCTTGTGCAACAAAAAAGGCAAATTCAAGTTTTGGAAGTTGAATGTACAATGTTAAGGAATATGGTTTGTAACCTCAATAAGGGTTCCCAATCTATTGCTTCAAACTTTAGAATGTCAATGAATTCTTCCCCTAATGACCCCAAGGAGAAAGAAACAATCCATGAAATGATTGAAGACTTGTACTTGGGCAATTAGGAAGTATAGACTACCATTATTGTTCAAGATGAGGTGCTTAGAAAGAATTTCTTTCATTAGTATTTTTTATGTTATGTAGAACAATATTGATCTTAGGTGTCTTTTTTAGAGTCTATACTCATAGAAAAAATTTGAAATTCTCTATGAAGGATGATCTAGACTCCTCTATACCTAACACATATTGCTTGATGGTTATGCTAGTTTTTGTTAAAAGATAACTTTTTTTTGTATTACTACATTGTCCATCTCAGTTGCAAGGCTTTTTTTTATACAAATATTACATTTTTTTGTTTAAAAAAAATCTTAAGGTGGGGACTAGCTGCTCTATAGTTATCATCCTTGTTAAACATACTTTTTATTGTGAAAATCTCAAATTTTTATAAATGTGAAAAATAGTATTTGAATATTTTTTATAACATTGAATAACTCAAAGGAAATTCGATTTAAACCTTGGTTGAGTTCAAGGGTCATAAAGTAATGTTTAATGTTTATACTTATATGATGTTTCCATGATTCAATAAATGATAGAATGCCAAAATATGGGTTGAACTCTTTGTTTTTTCTTTCTTCTTTTATATTTGGTTTAAGGTGGGAAAAACAATTATAATTAAATTGTCAATTGGTAGTGAGGATAACCATCAATGGTTGTTATTCATGAATGTGGGCCAACTCATCATTATTATTCAAGGAAAACCATGCCACCTGAAAATGCCCCATTAGTGGTCCACGGGGGGGTAAAGTTTCACTCCTGCCAGATGCCTCTATGTCTTGGGCCATTAACCTATTTCCTTACATCAGAGGAAGATGAGCTCTTATCCAATTAGAAGTGGTTTTGTGTCTTACTCTAGCCTAACCAAAAAGAAATTTCAGCGTAGATAGTAACAATAAGAAATTCATTGTCCCTTGTGGTCATTTTCAAGGCTACCTCCAATAGGGTCATATGCTTTCTAGTAGCATCTAACCTTAGTTCCATATATAAGACCAGATACTACCCTAATTGCAATTTAACCTCTTTCCCAAAAAGAAAACTATAAACTTAACTCTATCAATACAATCTACAATTTTTGTGATTCAATAATATAATATATATATATATATATATATATATATATATATTCCAAAGAAAAAAAACTTTATATTCATAAAAAATATGGATATACATGTTGTTGTCCTAATAGATTGTTTGAAAAAAAGTGTCTCAAGAGAGACCACCTCCTTCTATCTATTTACAGCACATGCAAAAATTTACAACCGCGGTATACACACACACACATGTTGTTGTCCTAATGGATTGTCTGAAAAAAATGTGTCTCAAGAGAGACCACCTCCTTCTATCTATTTACAACACATGCAAAAAGTTACTACTACGATATCATCATCATTCAATACTATTCCAAGAAGACAAAAATTGTAACAAGGTAGGTTGCATGTAAACCCGAACAAGAGTTGCTAGCAGATCCAAGAGAAACCATGATGTGTGCAATCAAAGAGAAAATTAGAAAGCAAAATAGAAAAGGGATTCCATTACTTTCATCCCCTAGCCATCCTAGTACTCATAAAAACCAAAAGAACCAAGTTGCAACTCAAGAGTTTCTTTTGATAATTCAACTGCATTTTGGTTAAGTTCCATGTATATATGCTTGAATGAGTACCACTCGAAATATAGAAGAGTGATTTGGATATCCTGGAGAAGGGGCGCAATATCAACATTTTCCACCATAGGTTTTTTACATGCCCAATCTATCACTGACTTTGAGTCTCCCATAACTTGAATTTTGGACCATTCTTGTTTCCTTGCAAAATGAAGAAGGGACCAAAGATTCATGAACTCAACTTTTGTGTTGGTCCCTCTCCCTGGGGCGAAGTGAATATAGAAATAATGATTTTGATTTATGTACAATACCATGCCTACACCACATCTAGGTGGGGCCCCTTTGCTGTCTCCATCAAAGAAGCCCCATGGAATGTCTAGCTCAAGCTTAGGCATGATCATGAGTCTACTTTTAATTTGTTTGGGCTCCACCCTATTTTCTCCGCATAATTTTTCAATGAGGCTATCCATCACCTCGGAAAGAATTTCTCTATCTTGGAAAACATCAAAGTTGTGAGCCCATCGGATATAGTAGTTCCAAATGCCAGGAAAAACACCAAAGTTTTGTACTAAATAATCTCGTAACCATGCAAGCTTGTAGTCTTCTAAGCATGGTTTATTCCAGACAATGGAAGGATTGAATGCACGAGCTATTAATGACCAAACTTGAGATGCATAAGGACAAGCAATAAAGAAGTGATAGAGTATTTATTTATTCATTTTACAGAGAGTACATCTATTTGGACTGATCCAACCTCATTTGATTTTGTTTTCCCATGTAAGGAGTGTTAATATTATGGTAGCTGCAGGAGGTATTTACCCCCATGTGTGAACTTGACGAGAATAGAAGACTCCGGAAAGCAAGAGAAACCCTAATGAGTTGGATAATAACCCTAGAAGCCTTGTCGGCTCAAGAAAAAAATTTATATTAGGCTATTAGCCTCCAAGAAAAGAAGTCGGCCGTAATTAATAATAATATACTAAACAGACACATACCTATAAGGAGAAGTCGGCCCCAGCAAACTGGCAGGATTACTATAAATACAGGGCGCCAATTCTCATTTGATAGCATCTCAGAATTGTAGTTTCCAAGTTGGTGTGCACTGCAGTTGCAGTCTGGTGCGCAGGTTTGGAGGAGGGTTGCAGCTGCAGCTGCATCAGCAACTAGTTTCAGTATTGGCTTGGATATATCTTGGCTAGGGTTTGGAACATCTGATCAGTCTTTTGTGATGCGCTACTCTTTGTTTGGCTATCTAGCCTAGGGTTTGCTTCTAGAGGAATTCTCAGGTCAAGGTCAAGGTGCTCAGAGGGAGGCTTCGGCCTGTGGTTGGGTGACGAGGGTATCGTCAATGGTAAAACGAGCACACCATCTTCTATATTCTAATAGGTTATGGGCCCACACCCCTTCAGTCAGCCTAAAACACTAGAAGGAAACATAACCGCAAGACATTGAGCTTATTGAGGAACTGTCGCTAGGGTTACTAGCATGAGCAGCTTCCAAAAGCACTGCAGCTAGGGTTACTAGCAGAAGCAGTTGCAAAAACCCTAAACCTCTTATCGAGGCACCTTAAGTGATGAAATTGGCCTAATCTCCGGATAGATCAGTGCGCCCCAGCCCAGCGCATCTCTTGGTACCCTCAGAAGGCCAAGACGTGAAGTCTGGATTTCTGGTCAAATCTAGGGTTTGACCAAGTCAAGCAAGCCATGACGAACTCTGTGAAGTCTAAGAACAAGCTAGATGGAGCCTCTAACTTCAGAGCATGGAAGACAAGGATTGACCTCATCCTTGCTAAGAATAAAGTGTTGGATATTGTGAAAGGAAAGATCGTGAAGCCAGATTTTAAAGAAGGAGAAGAGAAGGAACCGCAGAATGTTGCAGCTATGGAGAAGTTCAAAGACGTTGGCATCAATTCCATGAGTATCATAGTGGATTCTATAAAATACCACTTGATACCCTACATCTCCCATCTTGACTCATTGAAGAAGATGTACGATGCCCTAACAAATCTCTTCTCAGTCAGAAACATTGGACAAGTTATGAGTCTGAAGAATGAGCTCCGTGACATGAAGATGAA
>ML817935.1:59577-90047 GCA_009831015.1 Picea engelmannii
GTTACTTGATGTGGTAGTTAACCACTGGATTGTAGTTGTGTACTACTATGAATAGACACAGGTGTGTTCTATCCTTATTCTAATTGCCTTGAAGACTATCAGCAGATTATTGGAGATGATCATTCAGATGAATGATGAACAGATATTTTCCAGACGAAAAACATTTCAGATCTTTTACCCCTCTTGTATCACTCCATGGTGAGAGTGACTTATCCAGCATCATATCTAACTACTCAGATGAAGTATGGTTTCGAGAAATGATGCAGCTGATGGTGATGGTGATGCTCATGATCTAGTCATGAAATAGTCTAGATGACTATATTGATGCTACCAGGTAAATGGTATGTTTTGTGCCCAAGTCCATTACCTGTAAATACCTCTCTAGCTAGGAGGGAGTGTTAATATTATGGTAGTTGCGGGAGGCATTTACCCCCATGTGTGAACTTGACTAGAATAGAAGACTCCAGAAAGCAAGAGAAACCCTAATGAGTTGGCTAATAACCCTAGAAGCCTTGTCGGCTCAAGAAGAAAATTTATATTAGGCTATTAGCCTCCAAGAAAAGAAGTCGGCCATAATTAATAATAATATACTAAACAAACACATACCCAGAAGGAGAAGTCGGCCCCAGCAAACTGGCAGGATTACTATAAATACAGGGCGCCAGTTCTCATTTGATAGCATCTCAGAATTGCAGTTTTTCAGTTGGTGCGCACTGCAGTTGTAGTCTAGTGCGCAGGTTTGGAGGAGGGTTGCAGGTGCAGCTGCAGCAGCAACTAGTTTCAGTATTGGCTTGGATATCTCTTGGCTAGGGTTTGGAACATCTGATCAGTCTTTTGTGATGCGCTATCCTTGGGGATTGATGAGCTACTCTTTGTTTGGCTATCTAGCCTAGGGTTTGCTTCTGGAGGAATTCTCAGGTCAAGGTTAAGGTGCTTAGAGGGAGGCTTCGGCCTGTGGTTGGGTGACGAGGGTATCGTCAATGGTAAAACGAGCACACCATCTTCTATATTCTAACAAGGAGTTTATTTGACAAGGCCAACTAGAGAATTAATTTGCATTTTAGAGGGTTGTGATGCTTCTAAACATACTACCACTACCATTTCCTATCACCATAAAAAGGAGATTTCACTTGAACCTCATAATCAATCTTTGTTGTGAACTTTCCCGTGGTTGAATTCTTGGATCAACACAAAGATTCCTCTTCTTAATTTGACAACCTGATGAAATTGAAACAAATATTGCTAGCATAATTACGCCACTCAAAAATTGCTTGATCCTTTAGGCCAATAGTTGCAAACAATTTGCAACCTCTGCTTCCCATTCTTGAGGAGATTGGGCCTTTGCATCAACCATGAAAAAAATGCATGCATTATGAAGGGATTGAATCACATTAATTGAAAGACAAAAACCACTCGTCGAGTCGAATCTTATATATTAACTTGTAAGAGTTAGGCTTTTGATAGAATCCCAAATATTTAAATCCTAAATCCAAAGCATTGGTTGTAAAAGGGAAGAGAATTTTAAGACCATTCATCAACCCATCCAAAAGAAGATTGTGAATTAGACAAGACTTCTGAGAATTTATGACCAAACCAATAATAGTCTCATACAATAAAAGAATGTGTTTAAGGGACCTGAGATCTTGGAGAGACCCGAAACCAAAAAGAAGAATGTCATCAACAAATAAAAGGTCTGTTAAGACCTCACTCTAGGATACCTTAATTCCTTGCAATAAACCTTTTGCTTTTGCATCCACTATAAGTTTTCTTAGACCATCTGCCACCAATAGAAAGAGAAAAGGTGATAAGGAACACCTTTGTCTCAAGCCACAGGATGGTCGAAAGAAACCAAAGGGGGAATCATTGATCGAAACAACAAAGGAAACAAATTGCACACACCCCATAATCCAATTAATTGTATTTAGCATCATTCCTAACTACAGGAGGAGCAAGTGCAAGTAAGTCCAACTGACCCAATCATAAGCCTTGGATAAATTCATTTTTAGGATTGTAGCTTCTTGCTTTGAGAGCTTGATAGAGTGGAGCGCCTCCAGACCAAGGGCCACCACATTGTGTATTTGATGATGTTGCAGGAATATGAATTGTTCCTCAGAAATAATCTGGCTTAGAATAGGCTTGATTCTCATGGCGAGAATCTTTGACACAAGCTTGTAAATGATGTTACAACATTAAATCAACCTATATTCATTGAATAATAAGGATTCATGCTTCTTTGGGACAAGAGCGATGAATGTAGAATTCAGGGCTCCAAACATTTTACTAGATCTTTGGGACTTCCTTACCACTTTCAGTATATCCTCCTTAATAAAGTCATAAAATCCCAAGTAGAATTCTACTGACAGGCCATCCAAATCGAGACTTTTCCTTTTTTCATGGAAGAGAGAGCGTTCATAATTTCCCCTTCCATTACTTCAACTTCCAATGAGATATTCATTTCTTGTGCATTAGTCCTTAGACATAAATTGAGAATATGAATAATTTCTTGAATGGGATAACCTTGAGGCTCTTTGAAGAGATAGCTAAAATGAAGAGCACCCACTTCCGTTTTTCCTTAAAATATTTGACCATCACTCCCTAATGATTTCGAATTTCCCATATAGTGTTGAGATTTTTGCAATAATTAGAGAATTGATGAAAAAAAATTGTGTTGTTGTCACCCTCTTGGATCCAAATGGCCCGACTCTTTAAGCATCATGTGGCTTCTTCTTTATCAAGTAGATCACGACAAATCGATTCCAAATATCGCAAGGTTGAAAGCTCCTCTAATGAGAAAAACCTATACTAGTTTTAATCAAAACACATACTTACATTTTTCTCTGTCTTTTAAATTGCCCTAAGATTTTTCCTTGAAGGAAGAGAAATAAACCTTCATTTTCCTTTTCACGGTAGAATTTTTTTTCGCAAATTGTTGCATAAAAGATGAGGAGTCTTGTTGACAAAGAGGCACCCAACTTTCCTTTGATAAGATTTTTAAAATCTTCTTCCAGAAGCCATGAATGATTAAATTTGAGGAGGGGCAACGATTTCCTATCTTTGATTTGCATTTGTAAGTGGATAGGGAGGTGATCAGAGATCCCCCTAGAAGCTACCTAGGAATTCAATAGGAACGAGTCCCCTACCAAAGAATCTGATATTAATAATAGTCAAGCCTCCTCAAGACAACTTCAACATTCCTTCTGAAATTTTTCCAAGTGGGCATTGACTTGATACGCTCCATGTCTATCAGCTTGAGTTTTTTTAAATGATGAATAAAAAAATTCTTTGGTGGATATTGTCTGGGGAGGACCCCCCACACCTCTCGCAACAACAGAGTAAAATTCAAGTCACCTCCTACAATAATGGGAGAATCATCAAACACCATGGAATATGCCAACGATTCCCAATAGGATCTCCTATCTAAATATGAGCCATTAATGTTTAAGACTTTGAGTCAGATACCAAATTCCTTTACCAACAAATTGATTAGGATAATAGAGCTCAATTAGGAGGACAATACAACTAGGGAGTCTGAGCTCCATGTTGTTGATAAGCCACCAGAATGACCTACAATGTTCAGAGTGCAAAAAGAATAGCCTTTTAACCAAGGAATGAAAGTAGCCTGAGATTTTACACCAATAGTCATCGTTTCCTAAATTAGCAAGATCCATGGATTATGGGATTGAAAGAGCCTCTTGAGGTCATTTAATTTGGAGGCACCCACTACCCCATGAGCATTAAAGGAAAAGAACATCATGTTGAAACCCTAGGAAGGGATTTCCCTACTCTAACAGCCCTCGAGATAGTGGATTTCCTTCCACACTTGACATCAAGCACAACCTTCGACTGAGTTTTAAAAAGATGTGATTTCCTCCCAACCTAAGTTGTTGAGGATGAGTTCAAAGATAAACCACATTTCGAAGACAAATCATCCCTTGGTTTAGCCCTAGATCTCATATCATAAGACTTTTTAGGGGGACAATAATAGAGGGAGGGGACATATTTGAGAAAACTAGGATATCGATGGGGGGAACACAAACCCTCTCATTGATGGATTCTATAGGCACACTGGGGGGTGGAGTTGAGAGGGAAGGAGAAGAAATCATACAAAAGGAGGCCTCTAGAGAGGGATCAAGGGAAGAAATTGGATCAAGAACACTCATATCCTCATAAAAGACATCTTATTAAGGAAGCTTAACATTCCCCACTTTAACCTCCAAGACATGGAAATTTTTTAAATGAAGTTGAGAGGAAGGCTCGGAGAGATTACCTGTAACGTCCCCAGCCACCCTAGGTTGGGCCACGTCACACCACCTCAACTTATATAGCTCTAAATCAACCAAACTGTAACAACCCCAGCCTACTACTGAGCCATGTTACTCTAAAATTTCACTATGTAGTTTATACCCTTTCACACAAGTCCGCGAAGTTTCACATGAAGTAACGCACTCAACCCAAACTTGAATCATGCTACACAACTTGTAACAATGGAACTTGGAAGAAACAATATATTTTAATACAACCTTAAGCAGTGGAATTAACTCAGACAACTTCACACACTAGCATGTTGATCACACAAGATAACTATGTGCATATCCATCTAGGCCTCATGCACCACTTCTAATTTCATTATGCATGGGGTTTGTTTTCTTAAACACACACACAAATTCCAGTCTCTTGATGTACACAAGCTACAATCCTACACACCCGACAACTCAATCCTCTTCTTGACGACTCATAACCAAAATTACAAGGTTAACTTAACTGGAAAGACTATCCACATTTGTCATATCCATGCACAACTACACATACATGCTATAAGCACCATACTTACATGTGCAAGTAACATTAAACATAACAACAACAAATACTTATATGCAACAACATACAAGAATTAACCCATGTCAAACATAGACAAGTATGCACATAGTAAACAAGACAAGCACATAAAGAACACTTATCTTAGATGAAAATCACCAACTGCAACCTTGACTCAGACGTTCCTCCTAGCCATAGACGTTGTTGCTCATAAACTTCAACAATAGGTCACCCCCGAGTTAGGCTTAACTCCACCAGGGAAAAAGGGTTCCTAACGATAAGCTATGTTCTAAAACACAACCGAATTGTTCAATCCTAAGTGTTTATTGTTGCAACTAGCCCATAGTCCCGCATTCCCCATGCACCTATCACACCCAAGGAAGTGTGCCCCTTCTCTGCCCAACATTCCTTCAACTGCCCCACTTCCCTTCCTAGGGTTACTACCAACATGTTGGACATGAAGTCTTTGAGCCCTATGACTAATTCTCAATGCAACAGGGAACAACTCTTAGCAAAACTCTCACTTGGAGAGTATGCCCACGGGTTTGACAACCACTCCACAACAACCAGTCTCTCACCCAGAGAGATTGCTCATAGTTTGTCAGGATGACTTCTCGATAGTAGAACTCTGCTTACAACCCCACAACTCCTTACAAGCTTCTTTGAGTAGATAAGGTAATAATCGTATTTTCCATACAGTCCGACCCCCTTCTGCTCATGAGAGCCTGAAACATGAATTCCCCCTTCGAATAATGGATCACTCCCTAAAATACACTAAAGCTAGCAATATATATTGCATGTCTTCCACTTGACACTTGTCACCTTCAAAAGTAGCTTTAAGCCACTTGGTGATATGTTCCCTACCCTCGAGAAATTAGGATAAAAACATATCCACATTACACTTTTCCATAAATATTATAGAATATTTCCCAAGACTTACGACTCACCCCCTTTTCCCTTTTCCGGTGGAGTCATCCCCCCATCTCTTTTTGTCTCAGTCTGTCTACACACAATGATGCAATATTATATTAATAATCATGATTATACTTACATGGATAGGCACACTGACCTATCTGCATCCAGGCTCACCAAACTCATAGTTACACAAGCTCTCCGACCTCATTATAAAAATAGTCATACATATAACTCAACTCTGTGGAATTCCAAGTCATTACCACGCACTAACCCAAGTGTGCTCAATAGAGTGTAATGTGCGCACTTACCTAGGTGCGCGCAACACACAAAATGTGCACACCTTATCTTTATAACAGTTCTCCGCGTAGTTACTCAAATGTGCGCAACACCATAACCAGGTGCCAACAACTCACTAGCCTAAATGTACATTACATTTACACTTGTTACCAATCATCTCACCAACTTATGTACAATTACAAAGGGTTATGAATAAGGGACATCACAATCCCCTCCCCCTTATTTATGCATTGTCCTAAGTGCATCATATATACATTTACATACAAAATCTCAAAAATCTTCAAATAGATGAGGATACTCTACTCTCATAACATTCTTGCACTCCCGAGTTGCATCCTCAGGACCATACCACACTCCCGAGTTGCATCCTCAGGACCATACCAGGTCCATTGGACCTTTACTAGCTCCAGGACTTGATTCCGAAGTTGCTTTATTTTCTGCTCCAATATGCAAACCAATCACACTTGAAATCCGCCTTCTAGCTCCACCTAAATCACATTCCAATAAATGATATGATTAACATCAGGTACATTTTTCTTAAGCAATGACACATGGAAAACATTATGAATGCATAATGAAGAAGACAATACAAGCGTATAAGTGATGGGACCAATCCTTTCAAGGATTTCAAATGGCTCACAATAGTGTGTTGCTAACTTGGAACACTTTCCCCACTTCAGGGAACTGTGCCTGACATTCACTTTCAGAAACACATGATCACCCACTCTAAATTCCATGTGGGTTCTACCTTTATCTGTGCAGTTTTTCTTCCTATCTTGGGCAGCCTTTTGATTCTGCTTGATCTTTACCATCTGCTCCTCCATTTCCCACAATAGATCTGGCCCAACTACTGCGCGATCTGTTGGGTTGTCCCAACTCACAGGTGTTGCACTTTCTACCATAAAGTGCTTCAAATGGGATCATCTTTAAAGATGCTTGATACCCATTGTTATAAGCAAAATCTACCAAATGCAAGTAGTCTTCCCATTTCGATGGCTTATCCATGACATACATCCTTAACATGTCTTCAATCACCCGGTTTACCCTCTCTATCTGATCATCTGTCTCAGGGTGATATGTTGTGCTGAAATTCATACTTGTTCCAAATCCATTGAATAGTCCCTTCCAAAATTTTGAGGTGAACTTGGAATCTCTGTTAGACACAATTGTCTTAGGAACACCATGTAGCTTGGCAATTTCTCACATGTATATCTCAGTAATGTCCACTGCTTTGTGCAGTGACTTCACTAGAATAAAATGGGCAGCTTTAGTAAGCTTGTCCACCACCACCATAATAGAATCATGTTGCTTAGTATTCCATGGTCACAACTCCCCACTTCCACTCGGGAATGGGCAAGGGTTGCAACAAACGAGTTGGATGTTTGTGCTCATCCTTGATCTTTTGACATTCAAGACATCTCGCAAAAAAACTGCAACTTTGTTTTTCATACCTTGCCAAAAGTATTGCTTCTATACTGTGACAATGGTCTTTGTTATCGCGCAATATGTACTTGTCTAAAGCTCGAGACAAGTAAAGGATATTGGCGTAACAAACAAGATATCCTATCATTGTCACCTCAATAGGAAATCCCCACTTTTATGGATGGATGGAAGTCCAACCTAAGGGAGGCATCCCTAGTGACCTAAAGGGTTGGGTAAGCTAAGGATAAGGATAAAAGGTACCCCCCTCTCACTCATCTTTCAATTAAAAGATGTCACAAGGTTTGTGTCCAAGAAAGATGAGACAAATGAAAGTGATGAAGTGTATATACCCAAAACAACACAACAAATTATACATATGGCAATTTCAAGTACAAATATGATAGTAAAGCCTCAGGAGACAATAAACTGAGTGAAAATGTGTTAGCTAATAACAAGTTGCAGCAATGAACAAGTTTACAACAACAATTAATAAATTGTAACAACTGCAAAAATACTCTTCAAAAATGCTTGAAAAGACATTGAAAAGATAACATTTATTGTGTAGAACAATAACCAATTGTCACAAACAATCTTTGAAGTGTTTAGTTAGAATCCAAAGTCAATTATGCATAAAATTTGTTGTAGTTAGATTGTTGTAACAAACATTTATAACAACAGTAAGAAAGTTAGAGATCCAGTCTAAGTTAGTGTTAGAGTTAGTTAGTATAAGCTTAAGAGAATAGAGTTTAAGTGTTTGATCAACCTTCCAATAAGAGAGAAGCAAGAACTAGTACCTTTTAGGGCTTATAGAGTGGGGTAAAATTATGGGCACGGGGTTCATGACATATAAGGGTTTGTATTGTCTCATTTATGGGTGCCTTTATAGAGGGTGAGTTGCCCTTCGTCTGAGATGCAACATTTTTTCGATCCTGTTTATTGCCATTAATTTATTAAAGTCCAGAACAATTGGGTACTATAAGACATATAAAGAAAGAGTATCACAATGTCACTTGAAGTTAGAGGTACACAGAGTGCCATATGCATGGAAATAAAGGGATACCACATAAGTGTACACACCTCAACAAGTGGGACATCTATATAATGTGAATTTGGATTTTCCAGATATTATTCTTTTGAGAGATAACGATTCATTGTTTCTCAAGACCTCTTGGGCAAGCATCTGGAAGGTTTATGATTGGATTTTAACTTTTTCCAGCTACTTTCCCCTCTAGGCCTTTATCCCCTTCTTCCCATGAAATGTGATACAATCCCTTCTCGGGTGAATACACCTGAAAATCCCAAAAGATGAGGAGATGGAAGGAAAGAAGTATGGAATGTGATAAGTATGAACGAGAATGGACGATGACTCTTTAAGGAACCCCCCAGTAGCACCCTATTCTCGAGGGTGAACAACTTACTAGGACAAAATGACACCCACCATGTTTAAATAAGGCAAACAATATAAATTCCAAGTAAACATTCTGTAATCAAGAAAGATTATTTGAAACATGTTCAAATGCTTCAAATATTAGAGTGACACTTACCATGATACCCAGACTCATTACCTCATGGAGAAAGACCTGTTGTCCCCTGGGGCCAAGCTGATGTGATGGATGTTGCTCTATTGTTGGTGATGTATGGGATGCATCAATGAAAAAGAGGGGTCCTCTAGGACCATGCTCTGTCCACCTGGCTCTCGTCACTCCATGTCTACAACTAGTGGGCCTCAAAACATAATATCCTTGGTTACCCCTAGGTTGGGGGTAACATATGGCTCCTACTCAAGGACATGTGCTCACCATAGAGTGCATGAGAACCTCAAGATATCTTGTACGACCTATCCCTACACACTCAAGCAAAATTGTTAGAGTACCTAGGGTGGTGCTATCACCCCTTGAAATCCAAAAGTAAATACTAAAAAGAAAATTATATTCTATCATGTCAATGCAAACATATATGTATGACATAGCAATGATGCAATATGCAAAGAAAGAAAAATGTAAATCAAATGCATGTATGCAAATTAATCTAAGTTAAATGCAAACTATACTATTTTGATATGTAGTATGCAAGATATAATGAGATGCACAATGCAGATGCCTACCTACCTACCTACTCTAAGAGGTCTCAATGCTAGGTATAATCATATAGCCAGTACAATCATGCTAGCAAAGTATCATAAGATCTACCTTTGTGCTTCATCATAAACCATAATAATAATAAGTTAAGCACAAAAATAACATGAATTAGAGCATGCATCACATCATAGGAAATCATAAAATCTAACGCATGAAGGTAGGGACAAAATCATGCCAAGTCTCATTTCCAGAAAAAACGCTCAATCCATCTCTGAAAAGGATCGTGAAGGGTCAAAGACTCGAGTGGCTGACTCAAAGATTTTGAAGGTTGACTACCCTGGACTTCATCGCTCCCTGAGGTCTAAGAAGGGATGAACAAGAATATGGAGGATTACTGACAACTTCTATGGGAAAGGTTGAAGGCTCGAGGTATAAGACTTCTTCTTAAAGCATTCAACCTACCCCTGAATTCTAAGAGAAAGCCTTGCCCTATAGAAATCTTGAGACAAGGAACATGTTTCTTAGTTGCATCTTTAGTGACATGGTGAGATAAAGGAAAATAAGGAGGTTGGAAAACCTCATCACAAGTATCCTGCTTTAGGCAAACCATGTCCTCACCCTTGTAAAAAACCAAGCACAACGGTGGTTGAAACTCTTCTTCATTGAATATATCCAAGTGCTCAAGAGAATATTCATCAAAATCCTCAAGGTATGACTGGAAATCATTATGAGAATACGACATTAAGTCATCCTTGGGGGTTTGGAATTCATCTGTAATCATGTCATTTCCTTGTCACCAAATGTCAGAATTAGTAGTAATCTCATATGATCGTTGTAAAGGAAACAATTGAAAACGACCTTCAATATCATAAACAAGATTACCAACACGACCAATCATATCCCATTTACGTCTCCCAACATGTATTAACTTATCAATATTGTTAATCACATCATTACCTTTATCATAACATGAATGGTTTAGTACATCCAAGGGTTCCTCTATTTCTTCACTTTATGAATCATAAAATAGGGCGTCATCAAAAACTTGGAAAGGGAAATGACTTACCATATTATCTTCTTCTAATGCAGGAGGGACAAAAGCCTAGATGACTTCATCAAATGGAGGAGCAAATATCATCACTTCATCCTCATGACTCGCCTCTTCAGGCTCTCATTTTTCAATCAAGTCTTTGTTGTCTTCAATAGAATCATGGGACAATTCTTGTTCCCATTTGATAAACTGGTAACCTTATTCATATATCTCTTCCTCGTGCTCTTCCTTCGAAAATGTACAATCTTCAAGGCCTTCATCCCAAGAAGACTCAGGGTTTGAAGGATATTGGTTAACAAGTTGATCTTCCTTAAGTTCTTCTACAATCTCAGTGGTGAATCCTTGGTCATCCAGGACCATTGTGAGATCTTGAAGAACATCTTCATATGTTTGGTAACCAAGGCGCCAATACTCAATAAATTTGTTAATGAGATCTATGAGAGAAGATATGCCCTTTGGCTCACAACAATTCTTGATCCAATCTCGTGCTTCTAGGGGGAAACAATATATGAATATTATTATTCATACATCTTCGTGAGGTGTTCCTACTTCATATAGATACTTAAGAAACCTTGAAATATGAAGGGTAGGAGAACCACCCTCGAATTTTGGATAGTCATCCAACCATCTTTTATCAACTTTGAAATCATTTGGATACCCATGGATATTCTCAAAATCAATGGAAGATAATCTTTCATGGAAAGCCATAATTCCATTTCTTGGAAAATAACTCAAAAGTATCAGTGGAGTCACCAAATGATCTTTCTAGGATCATCAAAGGAAGTGAGGGAATCACCCTCAATGGAGTCGTCAGGTAAGCTTGTAAGATAAAAAAGGATTTGAGAAAAGTCTTACCAAAGATAATGTTGTTGAGGAAAATTGACTCGATTCTCACTGGCAATGACACCAAAAATGTTATTGTGCGATCTGTACTTGTCCAAAGCCTGAGACAAGTAAAGGAGATCGATGTAACAAACAGGATATCCTATCATTGTCGCCTCAATAGGAAATCCCCACTTTTAGGGATGGATGGAAGTCCAACCCAAGGGAGGCGTCCCTAGTCAACTAAAGGGTCAGGTAAGCTAAGGATACAGATAAAAGGTACCCCCCTCTCACTGGTCACTCAAGTCAAATATGTCACAAGGTTTGTGTCTGAGAAAGATGAGGCAAATGAAAGTGATGAAGTGTACCTGCCCAGAACAAGACAACATAGTATATATATGGCAATTTCAAGTACAAATGTGATAGTAAAGCCTCAAGAGACAGTAAACCAAGTGAAAATGTGCTAGATAATAATAAATTGCAGCAATGAACAAGTTTACAACAACAACTAATAAGTTGTAACGGCTGCAAAAATACTCTTCATAAATGCTTGAAAAGACAATGAAAATATAACATTTATTGTGTATAATGATAACCAACTGTCACAAACAATCTTTGAAGTGTTTAGCTAACGTTCAAAGTCAATTATGCAGAAAATTTGTTACAGTTAGATGGTTGTAACAAACATTTATAACAACAGCAAGAAAGTTATAGATCTAGGCAAGTTAGTGTTAGAGTTAGTTAGTATAAGCTTAAGAGAATAGAGTTTAAGTGTTAGATCAACCTTCCAACAAGAGAGAAGCAAGAACTAGTGCCTTTTAGTGCTTATGGAGTCAATTATATCAGCACAATAACTTGTAGAAATAGCAATGATTATACTTGTCTAAGAGATAACAAGGTGGAAGCTTGAGAAGTAGCACCTTAAGTCCTCGAGTACCAAGACTTAAAGAGGAGATTCAACTAGGGTGTAGGCACTTCTAGGCCCTAGTGATTTCTCATATTCTTTAGACTCTTGAAATATATTTCATGCAACAAGAACTAGACAAAGCTTCTAATGTGCTAACACTTTAGGGCTATATAAGTTTGTCTAGACAAGATCCTCTTAGGAAAAATTTAACAAAATAAAGAGCAAGAAAGAAGCACCTTATGTTTCTTACTCCTAGGGTTTCAAGCAAGCAATTTCATAATCTTATATATGAACAAGTAAACATACCATAGACGTTTATCATGAAATGAAAATTACAACTTTACTTGCTTCACCAAGAATAATCAAGTACAAAAACCCTAGATTTGCCAAAATTCCACCAAGAAATGATCCAAGATGCATCAAAACAAGTCTCCAAACAACTACCTTAGTGATTTCAGCCAATAACCCTTAGAGGGCATAAATTTCACTCATCTCCCTTCAATGGGGAGAGTTATTATTGAAAAATAAAAAATTCCAACGATATTTATATGGAAAATATTGGCTTATTTTACCAAGCAGTTGTGTCTTTTCACCAAACTGAGCCTACATGTCAATTTTCTCATTAATATTAAAAACAAAAAAAATTTACAAAATGACTCTAAAGAGGGTGATGTTAGGCCTCCTCAAGGAGACGTTAGGCTGGAGAAGCATGGCACTAGGCCTACAAAGGCCTTGATCCCTATCCACACGTGCCAACATCATCGTCAAGAACCTCCTCCATCGCAAACCATCAAATCCCAGCCCTATGTGACGTCATGGGCTAGGAAGGTGTATTTTGGGCCTCCAAAGGCTAGCCTCCAATTGGGAGGAGGTGGAAAGCCATCCTGGGGTCATGTCAAAGTGCCTCCAAAGGTAACACCCTCTTCTTTCATTGTGCAACTAGTCATCACGATCTGTCCCTAGGCATGGGGTCTTTGCATCCATCCTTGGGCTTCAAGCCCTCATGAAGGTATGAACTAGTCATCTCCTCATGAATACATGTCCATCGGGCAAGGTCCTGCAATAAAAACAGGTACTCCCTCCAAGTTTCCATGAGTCACAAGTATCATGACAAGTAAGACACATCTAATAATCAAACCACCCGAACATGTGCATCAAACCCCCCTTTTCAAAACAAACAAATGCTCAAGGATGTTATACAACTTGTCAAATTTAGGTGTGGGGGTGTCAAGGCATCCTATTGGTTCTATCATTCCCCAGGTCCAAGGTGTTTCCTGAGAGAGAAACCCATCTAACCCATCTATGCATGTGAATTGGAGTGGGGTAAACTTCTGGGCATGGGGTTCATGACATACAAGGGTTTGTATTGTCTCATTTAGGGGTGCCTTTATAGAGGGTGAGTTGCCCTTCATCCATAATGCAACATTTTTCCAATCCCATTTATTGTCATTAATTTATTAAAGTCTAGAACAATTGGGTACTATAAGACATGGAAATAAAGAGCACCACAATGTTACTTGAAGCTAGAGGTACACATAGTGCCATATGCATGGAAAGAAAGGGACACTACATAAACGTACACACCTCAACAAGTGAACATCTATATAATGTGAATTTTGCTTTTGCATGTATTATTCTTTTGAGAGATAATGATTGATTCTTTTTCAAGACCTCTTGGGCGAACATCTGGAAGGTTTATGACTGGATTTTATCTTTTGCCAACTACTTTCCCTTCTGGGCCTTTAGCCCCTTCTTCCCATGAAATGAGGTATGATCCCTTCTCGAGTCAATACACCCAAAAATCCCAAAAGATGAGGAGACAGAAGGAAAGAAGTATGGAAGTTGATAAGTATGATCGAAAATGGAAGAATGACTCTTCAAGGAACCCCCCAGTAGGACCCTATTCCCAAGGGTGGCCAACTTACTAGGAAAAAATGACACCCACCAAGTTTAAATAAGGCAAAGAGTATAAATTCTAAGAAAACATTATGTAACCAAGAAAGATTATTTGCAACATGTTCAAATTCTTCAAATATTAGAGTGACACTTACCATGATACCCAGACTCATTACCTCATGGAGCAAGACCTATTTTCCCCTGGGCCAGGCCGGTGTGATGGACGTTTCTCTGTTGCTCGTGATGTATGGGATGCATCAATGAAAAAGAGGGGCCCAATGGGACCATGCTCTGTCCACCTGCCTCTCAGCACTTCATGTCTACAACTAGTGGGCCTCGAGACATAATATCCTTAGTTACCCCTAGGTTAGGGGTAATAATATTCTGTTAACCTAGATGCCCAACATAAAGAACCTTATGCATCTCTAAAAGTATCAAGTTCTTCAACTCTTGATCATTCAACACATAGACTCTGCTTCTATACAAGAGGATTCTATCCTCCCTTAGTTCATAACCTTCAAACTTCTATTGCGACATACCTTGTTGTAAGGTTGTCTTTATGTCCTCATGGCGCAGATCTGAATTGGCAAGTAGATTTGTGTCACACAAATCTACCTGGTACATGTTAATGGTTGTAACATGCATCTCATGCACCCTCATGTTGAGCTTGTCAACCACTTTGTTCTCTTTTCCTATGATATGTTTTATGTCGAAGTCGTACTCACTGAGGAACTCTAACCACCTGCTTTGTCTGGCATTCAGACTTGGCTGTCCAAATAAATATCTCATACCATAATGGTTTGTTCTCAGCTCAAATATTTTTCCCATGAGATAATGCTGCCACATCTTTAAAGCATGCACTATGGATGTCGATTCTAGGTCATGCGTAGCATAGAGTCTTTCGTGTTCTTTTAACTTTCTTGATTCATAGCATACCACATGTCCATTCTGACACGAGACTCCACTGAGTCCTTCCTTGTATGCATCCGTGCACACAACGAAGTTTGCATCTGGATCAACAATCCTCAAAATTGGCACACTTGTCAATAAACTCTTCAAGTGTTGAAAACTCCTTGTGCAATCTAGAGTCCACTCAACTGCACACCTTTCCTTTACAGGGATGTGATTAGATGCACAATCTGTGAGAATCCTTCAATAAACCTTTTGTAGTACTTTCCTAGTCTCGTAAAGGACCTTACCTTTGTGACAATTCTTGGTGTTGGCCATTCCTTAATGGATTTTATCTTCGCTGGGTCCACAACTATTCCTTCTTCTAAAATAATAAGACCCAAGTAATGAATATATCACTGAAAAAATGAACACTTGCTCAACTTTGCATAAAGTCGATGCTCCCTCAATACCTGCAACACCATCCTCAAGTGTTGCTCATGCTCTTCTTCGGACTTTGAGTAGATAAGTATGTCATCTAGAAACACAATGACAAACTTATCCAAGTAACTTCTAAAAACTCCATTCATTAAACACATGAAGACAAATGGTGCATTTGACAACCTGATCAGAACAAGCCATAGACGTTGT
Source organism: Picea engelmannii (assembly GCA_009831015.1). Classification (NCBI taxonomy): domain Eukaryota; kingdom Viridiplantae; phylum Streptophyta; class Pinopsida; order Pinales; family Pinaceae; genus Picea; species Picea engelmannii. The sequence goes on from ML817935.1 coordinate 75,320, forward strand.
TGCTCATAAACTTCAACAACAGATCACCCTCAAGTTGGGCTTAACTCCACCAGGGAAAAAGGGTTCCTAATGACAAGCTATGTTCAGAAAATCAACTGAATTGTTCAGTCCTAAGTGCCTGCTGCTGCAACTAACCCACAATCCCTAATTCCCCACACACCTGTCACACCCAAGGAAACATTGCCCTTCTATGCCCAACAGTCCTTCGACTACCCCACTTCCCTTCTCAGAGTTTCCATCAATAGATTAGACATGAAGTCTCTGATCCCTGTGACTAATGCTCAGTGCACCAGGGAACAACTCTTAGTAAAACTCTCACCTGGAGAGTATGCCCACGGGTTTGACAACCACTCCACAACAACCAGTCCCTCACCCATAGAGATTGCTCAAGGTCTGTCAGCCCAACTTCTCAAATACAACTCTAGTTACAACCCCACAACTCCTTACAAGCTTCTCTGAGCCGATAAGGTAATAATCATATTTTCCATACAGTTCGACCCCCTTTTAGATAGGCACATTGGCCTATCTACGTCCAAGGTCACCAACCTGATAGTCACATAGGCTCTTCAACCTCAATATAAAAACAATGATACATATAACTCAACTCTGCGCACTTTAAAGTCATTATCGTGCACTAACCCAAGTGCATACAACATAATGCAATGTGCACACTTACCTAGGTGCAAGCAACACACAAAATGTGTACACCCTATCTTTATAAAAGTTCTCTGTGCACTTACTCAGATGCATGCAACACCATAACTAGGTGTCAATGACTCACCAGCCTAAATGTACATTACATTTACACTTGGTACCAATCGACTCACTAGCCTAAATGTACATTATGTTTACACTTGGTAGCAATCAACTCACCAACTTATGTACAATTACAAAGGGCTCTGGATCAGGGACATTACATTACCAGTAGAAACCCCTATGTCAACCACTTGGGTGGACGTCACTTCTGCCTCTACATGAGTGAAATCCTCCATTTGGGTCGAAGGTAGGTCCTCTATGGGCATCAACTCCCGGGGAACCTTTATCTCCTCGCTTTGGGATGAAACATCTTTCAATCCCCCCCCCCCCCTTNATTGTCTTTGGCCACAACTTAAAAAGGATAGCTTTTTCACATGAGCTCTAAGTGTGTCCCACTTCCCGGCAGGCAGAACATCAAAAAGGCATCTTCCAATAATCAATCCTCTGATTCCAAACCATGTTCCCAAAGACCAACTCAATTTAATCTACCAATCCATCTTTCAAATCTACTTCCACTAGTAACCAGGCCCATCTTTTGTCAAACTTGGAGTCATAGTTGGGATCAAAACCCACAAAAGGACCAATCTTATTGTCAATAGATGATAATAATTCTTCTCTTAAGAAAAATTATGGTAGACCCAGAAGGATAGCCCACATTTTTTGGATGGAATACGACTCTTTGCATGGATCAAATTCCACACTCCATCTTTTTAAAACCAGGCTTGAAGGGCCCCAACACTAGTCACGGTCCAACAATTTTTTTGTATCAGAGACCGAGCTCAACATAAAACACAATCATCTCCTGATGAGCACATGAAACTCTGATGAAAGGAACATAGTTTTCCTCAATCCAAGACTTGAGTGATTCCTAGCTCACAAAGTTACCACTAAAATGTTGAAGAACAGCTTGGCCCAAGACTTCCAGGATGTCTAATAAACTCACGTCCTCTCCAACCACCATTTTCACTCGATCCTTGCGTGCTCTAATACACTTCTTCCTGTTTAGTTTCACACTCGACGACTTTTGAGCACCATCAAGGGATTCCTCCTGAGATACTGAGGGCTAAGGGAAAATGTGTTCGTTGATCTGAACTACATGGTCTGAATGCACGATGCGGGGAGAAATGCCCACCACCTTTCCATCACATGAAGCAGAGGGAGTGTTGACATTAGCAATAATTGTTGTCAAGACCTCACCACTTGTCCCTTCTTTTGCCTCTTAAGGAACCTTTTCCATAGTGACATATGGCCATATGCCATATTCCTCTTGTGAATAAACAATTTTTTTTGGATTAGGGCTGACGTCTCCATAGTCCATGAGGTCGTCAATCATGTTGTTGCAAATAAGGCGATTGCTAGCAATTTCATCACATGACTCGCCACAGGCCAAAAAGGAGCTTCTAATACTAGGAAAAGATAGCTAGGATAGACAAAAGCTTTGGGACAAGATAGGAACCCCAAAAAGGACACCAAGGAAGGGAAGAAACCAAGAGTTAGACTGTGCAAAAACAAAACATTATGCCAAAAGAATGCCCCCTACAAACCCTAGACGCAAAGCCCACACACCACAGACCCACTTTCAATTCAATCATATATATACAAAACAAATAAAATTGAATTTGTTTACAGGAGCCTGTCTGATCTCTGTATCTTCGGAGACTCAAGACTAAATGCCCTGCTTTCCTGTGTAGTCATATCTCAGCCTGTAAAGTCTGTAATACATGCCTCCTGCATGTTTTGATGTATAAGTGTGACAAATTAATATAAGATGAGTTTCATGTTGAGTTATTGTGAATGAGCCTTGTGCCTGAAAGATCTGATTGCGAGACGTGCAAAGTTCAGATAAATTGAAGTGATTTGTTTACAGAGGTCTCCAGCCGTTGTTGTAGGATGCGTAAGTCAGCATTTTGAAGCCACAGATTGGCGTTGTAGCTGCAATAGTCCTTTTCCCGTCTGTAAGTTCTAATCTTGCCAATTTATCTTTTGCTTACCTGCAATATTCGAAGGATCTTGTCAGGAGTTGCAGTAATTTTCTAATGGCTTCTCAGAAGAATTCATCATCTCACGATTTGTCTGCACTTGCTAAGTATAAACCCTCTAAGTGGTATAAAAAGCTACTGAGTCAGTCCAGTCATAAGCCTTTATATAATACTCGGTTGTTAGTTCAGGAATATGAGCCAGATCCTAATTGGCAAATGCCTGAAATTCCTACTTCTGACATATATGATATTCCTATCTTTCAGTTTCGTGCCACTACTCTAATTCATTATTGTTCTATAAATGTGCCAATCTCTCTCGGCAAGTCTGTTTATCAAATCCCTCTAATCCAACTAGAAGACATTGAGTGGGGATTACAACATGGGTATGAATACATTCATATTGGTTTAATCCAGTTTGGTATCAATCCCTTGGTACGCCCTGGACTTGATACTAATGTCCTAACGTGCATCATTGACTCCCGTCATAATACTTTTCAGGATGCTCTTATTTCTGGTTTCCAAGCCCCTCTTTATAATGGCCCTGTCTGGTCTTCTGCCCTGCCTCGTTATCAAGTTTCTCTCTGAGATCCCTATAGCAACTCCCTGTTACAATCCTATGTACAGTTTGTCGGCTTTAACATGGGTGATGGATCAAAAATTGCCCAGTTACATTCTTTCATTTGCCTCCGTTTTGTTTCCACAACTATGCCAGCCCTTAATCCTAAACTGCTCAAACGCGTTACCTCCGAAAGCGTGGTGGTTGGTCCTGGAAACGTTTCTCCTTTATCTCTTGGATTCTGTCAACTAACTGAAATAGATGAATGGTCTGCAAAATATCTTCCTATTTCCAGCCAAATACAGCCTGCTATGCCTAAAGAATTATCTGTTACTGTAAATCATACAGGCACACCTGTGTTAAAATTAGGAAGATCCCAGAGTACTCGGACACATAATTTGGAAAGACAGTTCTCCAATCTGTCAACTCGTACTTCAAGATCTGATTCTGTAAGATACCCATCTACTATTTCTCCTACTAAACACCCTGTATATAAACCAATTTCTGGAAGATCTAAATTAGATGACCACTTGCTTAAGCATCAACAAGGTTCAAAAGATTGTTATTGGTGTAAAAAGAAATTTCCTACCCAAGAACCTTCTGTAAATTCTGATCTTGTTTCCTACCCTACTGTACCAAAGAATTTCAGAACTTATCAGTCCAAAGTTGAACATCATGGTCAACATCCTTGTTCTGAATGTCAGGACTTGGTAATTCCTGCTATCAAAATGTTTGATTCTCCCCTACCAAGAAGTAGCAGAGATAAAAAGACTGAACTTCCATATAGAAATCTTGGTCCAGGGAATCATGTCCCAAAATTCCAAAATGATTTGGTAGCAGATTTGGATTTCATCAAATATAGGAAATCTGATGTCGATCCTCCTTAGGATATCATTAGACTTCAAAATTATTCTAATTACCAGTCTGTTTGTCTTGCGCAAAATTTAGATGATATAGCACAAGATGTGATCAAAACAAAGACTCATTTGAATGGGTTACATTCTGAGATTGATCACATGGAACATAATCAAGCAGAAATGAAGTTACAGTTAACTACTATCCTTGAGAAATTAGACATCATAGAAAAAGTTGTCTCTTCTCTCAAGAGATCTTATGATGATGAATCCAGTCCTTCCTCCTCTCCTATACTAATTCCTGACACAGCACAAGATGCTTCCTTCTCTTTATTTGGTCCTCCTGACACCTATGTGCATAAACAACTAACTTTAAAACAATTGGCTACCACATTGTCAAATCCTACATTGGCTAGAATAGCTGAAGTTTCACAACTGGCTATCAACAAAACAGATCTGGTCAAATCTCAAGCCTTTGAATTAGAAAACCAGATTAATCAAGCCAAGCAAGCAAGATTTGAAAGCCAATTTTCTAATTTGTCTATAGTTCCTTTCACCTCTACAGATTCTCATGTACATATTAAGGGTTTGGATGGAGAATCTAAACCTGGAGAATCTTTCGGATCACAGAAACCATCCTCAAGTGAATCTTCTGGTACGTCTTACCAATCAGCCTGGGAAAAATGGTGTAATGCAAAGTACAACGGATCTAAGAAAGCCCCTATGGATATAGATGGAGAGCCTAAAAGGTCTACCAAGAGTCCAGAAAGTGCACCAATCTCTAACTTTGATTGTAAGTCCAAAACAGAGATTGAGATCATGATACATAGATGGCAGACTTGGGCTAAGACCCAGAAAATGCTCTATAAGGACAAGTTATCTTGGAGTGATATTGCTCTTAGAATAACTTGGGGATTTGAAGGTAACCTATATATTTGGTGGGAAAGAGTTTCTTCTCGCAGCAAGTTAAGAATACTTGAGCATGAGAAACCTGTTGATGAACTAGTCAAAGCAGCTGTTTTTGAGTTCTATGGCAATATGCGTATAAATACAAGTCATTATGCGGATTTATTCATGAACCAACGGCTTTGCCACCTATCTGAGTTACCTAAATATTTTTGTACTATGCAGAGTCTTTTATACAAGGTCCCTGACCCTAAAAATACTGCCTATTTAAGAAAATACTTATCTTCTTTACCTGGCAAAACACCTAACCTTGTTTGTGAAAGACTAGAAAATTTAGAAATAGATATTTCCGAATTATCTCTTGCTGGTTTGCAGGAACAAGTCATTACTGCTCTGCAATCTGATGTATGAGGAAAAAGACTGCTAAGTCTATGAAGAAACACCTCCCTATAGATTCGTCTGTATGTGATGTTCTCCCTGAAACCCAAAGCTTTGGATGTAAAACTAGAAAGACATCACAAAAATGGTCTAAAGGTAATTGTACTTGCTCTGACAAGAGACATTCTTCCCATGGGAAACCTACTAGAAAGTTTTCTCGTCGGTTTTCACAATCTGGTGCTGTCAGACGCAAATTTTATTTTAAGAAAAGACCTTAAAATGCTAGGCCCAAATCTTCCTCCTGCTTTATCTGCAAAAATCCTGGCCACTGGGCATCTCAGTGTCCTCTGCGGTCGAAGACGAAAGCCCAAACCAAAATTATGGATTTATTCTTAACAGGATATGATCCAGCAGAATGGGACTTAGTCTCCCACCGTTCAGATGGTGAATACCTATCCCTCACTGAGGATAGTTCTTCTCCTTCGGACTTAGACCTTTCCCCTGACACTAGTGACAACGAATCTAACTCTTCTTCTTCCTCGCTTCCTGCCTCTCTTAATTTTTTAGACATCAAAATGTTGTCTTCCGTCTCAGATCTCTCTTCTCTCCTCTCCCAGAGATCTATGTATGAACATAAGTTAGCTTCTCTTACTCCTGGACAGTTCCGCCTTTTTGAGTACTATGAATCTCAAATTGCTTCTCTTACCTCTCAAATCAATGCCCTCCAGCAGCCCAGCGTGGTGAGTATTCACCATTACACTCCAACAGATGTTGAATTTATAGAAACTGCTGCAAAGGCTAAATCTACTGCTATAAAGTCCAAAGCCCCACCAGACATTTCAGGTCAATCCAGAGATAAAGCAGTATTAGATTCTCCAGACTCTGATTCTCTAGATAATACTATTAATCATCTTGAAATAGAAATCAGAGAAAAAGAATCCTTGATTCGAGAATTATGGAAGTCCCTTAAATTACAAAAGGAAGAATTAGAGTATCTCAAAAGGAAAAGAGATGAAGAAATAGAACAAGAGATGACTCTGAATACTTCAGGAGTAGACTGCTTCAAAATAGTTCAAGGACTAGAAGATAGACTAGTCATTTCTGTGTATATCAAACCTCAAGGATATCTACAATATTCTTTAGATGCTCAAGTAGATACCGGCGCTATGAATTCCTGTGCTAAACATGGAGCCATACTTGAGTATTATTGGCAGCCTGTAGATATATCTTTCTGTGTTGTTAATAAGACCGAATTGAAAATCAAACATATAGCTCCTGATTTTCCTATCTACATTTAGGATGAAAAAATACCAGTAACTTTGTACAGTTTTGACACTGGAGCAGATATCCTTTTAGGACAAGATTTTGTTAATAAATGCCTTCCTCTAACTGTAGGAAATGGGTTTGTACAGTTGATTGCTAATGGAAAATCTTTAAAGATTCCTAGCAAGTCCTCCTTTGATACAAGAATTGCAGTCAGCAGAAATGCTCAGCATATAGAAAAATCTGCTAGTCAACTTGCCAGGATCCAGAAAATAGTCACTCATGTTCATAAACATGAGTGAACAAGTGAAATTAAAGATAAAATTGAATCAGATTGTACATCTGATTATCCTGATGCTTTCTGGACCAGAGAACAATATTTTGTTGATCTGCCTTATAAGGAAGACTATATTCCCAAACCACAAAAGGCTTCTGCAAACCATATGTCTCCAACAGAACTAGAATATTGCCAAAAGGAGATAGYTGATTTATTGCAGAGGAAATTAATTGAAAAAAGTAGAAGTCCATGGGCATGTCCTGCATTTTATGTAAATAAACATAGTGAACAAAAAAGGGGAAAACCAAGAATGGTCATAAATTACARAGCTCTGAATGAAGCTTTGTTACCTATTAGATTCCCTTTGCCCTCAAAAGAACTACTCTTTTCAAAGATTGGGAAATGCAATGTCTTCAGTAAATTTGATCTKAGAWRGWGSATTTTTCAAKSCARATAGGCATKACTTTCCAGCAGATWGRTATAAAACTGYMYTYGTGGTACCACRARKRCAGTTTTATAYCWATCTGCTGGAAAGTMATGCCTATYTGGATTSMAAAATGCYMCWTYTMAGATCAAATTTACTGAAGACATTGCATTTCCCAATCTTTGAAAAGAGTAGTTCTTTTGAGGGCAAAGGGAATCTAATAGGTAACAAAGCTTCATTCAGAGCTYTGTAATTTATGACCATTCTTGGTTTTCCCCTTTTTTGTTCACTATGTTTATTTACATAAAATGCAGGACATGCCCATGGACTTCTACTTTTTTCAATTAATTTCCTCTGCAATAAATCARCTATCTCCTTTTGGCAATATTCTAGTTCTGTTGGAGACATATGGTTTGCAGAAGCCTTTTGTGGTTTGGGAATATAGTCTTCCTTATAAGGCAGATCAACAAAATATTGTTCTCTGGTCCAGAAAGCATCAGGATAATCAGATGTACAATCTGATTCAATTTTATCTTTAATTTCACTTGTTCACTCATGTTTATGAACATGAGTGACTATTTTCTGGATCCTGGCAAGTTGACTAGCAGATTTTTCTATATGCTGAGCATTTCTGCTGACTGCAATTCTTGTATCAAAGGAGGACTTGCTAGGAATCTTTAAAGATTTTCCATTAGCAATCAACTGTACAAACCCATTTCCTACAGTTAGAGGAAGGCATTTATTAACAAAATCTTGTCCTAAAAGGATATCTGCTCCAGTGTCAAAACTGTACAAAGTTACTGGTATTTTTTCATCCTAAATGTAGATAGGAAAATCAGGAGCTATATGTTTGATTTTCAATTCGGTCTTATTAACAACACAGAAAGATATATCTACAGGCTGCCAATAATACTCAAGTATGGCTCCATGTTTAGCACAGGAATTCATAGCGCCGGTATCTACTTGAGCATCTAAAGAATATTGTAGATATCCTTGAGGTTTGATATACACAGAAATGACTAGTCTATCTTCTAGTCCTTGAACTATTTTGAAGCAGTCTACTCCTGAAGTATTCAGAGTCATCTCTTGTTCTATTTCTTCATCTCTTTTCCTTTTGAGATACTCTAATTCTTCCTTTTGTAATTTAAGGGACTTCCATAATTCTCGAATCAAGGATTCTTTTTCTCTGATTTCTATTTCAAGATGATTAATAGTATTATCTAGAGAATCAGAGTCTGGAGAATCTAATACTGCTTTATCTCTGGATTGACCTGAAATGTCTGGTGGGGCTTTGGACTTTATAGCAGTAGATTTAGCCTTTGCAGCAGTTTCTATAAATTCAACATCTGTTGGAGTGTAATGGTGAATACTCACCACGCTGGGCTGCTGGAGGGCATTGATTTGAGAGGTAAGAGAAGCAATTTGAGATTCATAGTACTCAAAAAGGCGGAACTGTCCAGGAGTAAGAGAAGCTAACTTATGTTCATACATAGATCTCTGGGAGAGGAGAGAAGAGAGATCTGAGACGGAAGACAACATTTTGATGTCTAAAAAATTAAGAGAGGCAGGAAGCGAGGAAGAAGAAGAGTTAGATTCGTTGTCACTAGTGTCAGGGGAAAGGTCTAAGTCCGAAGGAGAAGAACTATCCTCAGTGAGGGATAGGTATTCACCATCTGAACGGTGGGAGACTAAGTCCCATTCTGCTGGATCATATCCTGTTAAGAATAAATCCATAATTTTGGTTTGGGCTTTCGTCTTCGACCGCAGAGGACACTGAGATGCCCAGTGGCCAGGATTTTTGCAGATAAAGCAGGAGGAAGATTTGGGCCTAGCATTTTAAGGTCTTTTCTTAAAATAAAATTTGCGTCTGACAGCACCAGATTGTGAAAACCGACGAGAAAACTTTCTAGTAGGTTTCCCATGGGAAGAATGTCTCTTGTCAGAGCAAGTACAATTACCTTTAGACCATTTTTGTGATGTCTTTCTAGTTTTACATCCAAAGCTTTGGGTTTCAGGGAGAACATCACATACAGACGAATCTATAGGGAGGTGTTTCTTCATAGACTTAGCAGTCTTTTTCCTCATACATTAAGATTGCAGAGCAGTAATGACTTGTTCCTGCAAACCAGCAAGAGATAATTCAGAAATATCTATTTCTAAATTTTCTAGTCTTTCACGAACAAGGTCAGGTGTTTTTCCAGGTAAAGAAGATAAGTATTTTCTTAAATAGGCAGTATTTTCAGGGTCAGGGACCTTGTATAAAAGACTCTGCATAGTACATAAATATTTGGGTAACTCAGATAGGTGGCAAAGCCGCTGGTTCATGAATAAATCCGCATAATGACTTGTATTTATGCGCATATTGCCATAGAACTCAAAAACAACTGCTTTGACTAGTTCATCAACAAGTTTCTCATGCTCAAGTATTCTTAACTTGCTGCGAGCAGAAACTCTTTCCCACCAAATATATAGGTTACCTTCAAATCCCCAAGTTATTCTAAGAGCAATATCACTCCAAGATAACTTGTCCTTATAGAGCATTTTCTGGGTCTTAGCCCAAGTCTGCCATCTATGTATTATGATCTCAATCTCTGTTTTGGACTTACAATCAAAGTTAGAGATTGGTGCACTTTTTGGACTCTTGGTAGACCTTTTAGGCTCTCCATCTATATCCATAGGGGCTTTCTTAGATCCGTTGTACTTTGCATTACACCATTTTTCCCAGGCTGACTGGTAAGATGTACTAGAAGATTCACCTGAGGATGGTTTCTGTGATCCGGAAGATTCTCCAGGTTTAGATTCTCCATCCAAACCCTTAATATGTACATGAGAATCTGTAGAGGTGAAAGGAACTATAGACAAATTAGAAATTTGGCTTTCAAAATATATAAAACAAATTCAAACTTCCTATTCAATAATAAGCATTAATCTCATTATTTGTATTCTCCAACGAGCGTCCATCCCTCAATTTCATTCCAATCCTATTAAAATAGCTAAGCACTTTGCAAATTCTCCAATCACGTCTCTCATCATTATCAATGGGAGAGCTAAGCCTACCATTGCAAATTCCTCCGTTATGTCTCTCATTGTTGCAATGGTCATTGCATCGGACAATGAAAAGGCAATTGTACAGAGTGCATATAGACATTTGCATAAATGAATTGGAAGATATGCATATATCAAAGGTTAAGTATTTATCTTGTGCGAGTGTGTATATATATATATATATTAGTTTTTAAAATTTTATTAATAATATATAAAATAATTTAAAATATGTTTTAGTTGAATCTTGTTTTCAAGGAAAGTTAGGTTGCAACTTGTTAAAAAAAAATATCAATTGTATTTAAAAAGTAAACATGTCTACTCAAGACTCGACTATAACAACTTATATGATTCATCATAATATCTATTTAACATTGATTTCTTTATCACGAAGAAACTTGAGACGATATCTACTATTCCTTAGAAGTTGCATTGGAGCCAACATTAATGGGGATGTTGTGGTCCTTTGGTCCTTCCTTTGGCTGCGACTACTTTGTTATTGCCTTGCCCTACATATCCTTCTTTGATGTGGTTGGTTTGACCTCTCTATGTCCTCATTGACTACTTTTGAGCCCCAAATTGCATTAATTAAGCTCTCATACATTAGATTCCTTTGGTCCAATTTCACAAGAATTTCATTGTGTTAGGCATTCTCAACCTCCACTGTCATGGAAACATATATCTTCATATGCTAGTATAGGTCCACTAGCTTTAGGAACTTTGTATCTTTACTTCTAAAGAAGCACGGGTCTAGAAACCAAGGGAAGATTTCTTCATCCACTTGTTCATTGGATATCCTCCCATCTTTTCCCTACCTATGTTCTCTATCTCCTCAACTTCCTTTGCTACTTCCATTACAAAGGTTTTGACCTTGATCATCAATGGACTTGAGCCTTTTCTCAAATCCCTCTTGAATTTTTGCGGGTGTCCTCTATGCATGCCTTTGCTAAGATCCCCCTTCCGTATTGTATTGCTACTAGCCACATGTCATTGTTTCCTTGCCTTGTAGAGGAGCCATGGACCAACATGCGAGTTTATTGGATAACCACTCTGTCTAAGCCAAAGAAATGCTCATCCCTACAAGCTATGACTTGAATTACTGTGATAGCTTCTTGTGAGAACACAACAACAACTTCCTGATGCCTAAGATCTTCTACTTTCATAAGCTCTCAATAACTTACCATTGATCTTTAGAAAGACCCCATTATCTCTTCCTCCCATCGCCTTAATTGCCAAGATAAACCTCTGTTGTGTTATTGGATGCAAAGTGTTATGGTGAGTGATGGAAACTTGACTTATGATGACTCTCAACCTTTACTCCTCTAACTGTTACTCCACTCCCGCCAACAAGGCAACTGTGCCCTCTTTCTAGCCCTATTGATGCCATGTCTTGCTCACCTCATCTTACCTCTCTATCGCTCTATGTGAGAATATTTTATTTTATTGTTATTGTAAATAATTATTTAATTTAATTTGATTTTAATTATAAAATTTTTAAAAACAAAAAATTAAAACTATTATTAGAAAATACATAATTTAAACAAAATTAATATAAATAAAGTGAATCCTTAAATATCATAATAAGGATCTATAATCACATTGCACAAAAACCTATCATACATTTAAAGTAGTTATAAAATATTTTATTTTATTTTAGTGTATATAGTTAATGGATTAATCTTAATTTTAAGAATAAAATTTGTATCTCCAATCGAATCAAGCCCTTCCTTGGAAGAAGCCTATCTACGGAACAACTTGGATTCTTAAAGGGAAGAAGAATCCAGGATGCTATCGGCGCAGCCCACGAATGCATCCACAATATCAAACAACAAAAGATCAAAGCGCTGATTTTGAAGCTGGATCTCAAAAAAGCTTTTGATTGTGTTGATTGGGACTTCTTAAGGCTCGTGCTTCATGCAGTGGGATTTGGAGAAAAACTGTCAAATTGGATTCTAGCTTGTGTTACAAGCCCCAATTTCGCTGTTATTATCAATGGTGAGGCCACCAATTTCTTCAACAGTGAGAGGGGCCTCCGTCAGGGTTGCCCTCTCTCCCCCTATCTATTCATTTTAATCATGGAAAGTCTTAGTCTCATTCTTAAAAAGAGCTTCAATGAACAAAAGATCTCTGGAATTAAGGTTACCAAGTTCATCAAAATTGTCCACCTTATGTTCGTAGATGACGTTCTTCTAATGTCCAAAGCTGATTTATTGGAGTGGACTGTTATCCAGGAGGCTTTATCTCTTTTCTGCTCTGCTACAGGACTGTCCATAAATTTCACTAAATCGTCTGTCTACCACTGGGGCATCCTGGAGCCTGATTTAATCTGCTTCAAAGCCACGCTGCCATACACTTTTTTGGAGCTGGGAGAGGGTTTCAAATATCTCGGATTTCAGCTCAAAATGGGAGCGTATACCCCTGCTGATTGGCATTGGCTGGTTATTCTTTTTGAGCTGAAGATTGATTTCTGGTGTAACAAATGGCTATCTATTGGAGGTCGACTTATTCTGGTTAAGTCGGTCCTGGAAAGCCTTGCGGTTTTCTGGATGACTTTGGCAAAAATTCCAAAAAAGACCCTCAACTTTCTTCGGAGACTTGCATCAAATTTTATTTGGAACGGCCATGGTAAAAAACATAAATTTCACCTCAGCAGCTGGGCGTCCTTGACTACCCCAAAAAGGGCTGGGGGTTGGGGACTAAGAGATTTACCACTATTTAATTCAGCCCTCCTGGCTAGCTCCCTTTGGAGGGTTTTGAATCACAATAGTATCTGGCACAGGATCGTAGCTACAAAATATTTGGGCTCAGAAAGACTTTGTGACTGGCTGCGTAAACCTTCTTTACAACAAAGTTGGGCCTCCACTTTCTGGAAGGGAATGATCGCCTCCTCTCCCGTCATCCTTCACTGGCTCAGGTGGAAGCCAGGCTCCGGAACAGATATCAGTTTGGGACGTGATCAGATTGTGGGTCTTGATGAGAAATCGCTCCTCCATCCAGACTTACGCTTGAAGCTGGGCTCCTCAAATTACTTTTACCTGGCACATGTTAGAACATTGACTAATAATCCCTCCTGGCCGGACAATTGGTTATCGAGCACCGATTTAAATCTTGACGGAAAGTGGGCCTCGGATTGGACTCATTTCTCCATTGATCTCAAGAGCACTGGCATCTCACTCACTGCAGATCCTGACTCTCTTTTGTGGACGGGTGGGGATGGATCGGGTCTCCCCACGGTAAAGAATATTTATGTGGCTCTCTTCTCTCATTATCATCCCGAGTCTTTCCCCTCTTGGCTCCGTCAGATCTGGAACTGGAAGGTTCCCCTAAAATTAAAATTGTTTGTCTGGCTTGCCGGCCAAGACAAAGTCCTTACTTGGGATTCACTTCGTAGGAGAGGTTGGGAGGGGCCCGGTTTCTGCCATCTTTGCCGTCACGCCCAGGAAGACATTCATCATTTATTAATATATTGTGAGTTCTCGAGGGAGGTCTGGCGCTTCTTGCTCACTCACCTGAATCTTCACTCGACCTGGAGCGGGAGGACAGTCACTGATTGTTTCATTAATTGGCTTAATGATCGTCTCCTTCCGAACAACCTGGCTGCACATGTCTGCTGGAACATTTGGATTGAAAGAAATTTTGTTTTATTCGAAGACCGGGCTCCCTCCCCAAAGGCAGTGATCTGCAGAGTTCTTCATTGTTTCAGCTGGCAGCCATCTTCTGTTAAGCCTGTTCTTATAAAAGATATCGACCTGAATTTGCCGGAGGGTTTCACCCTTGCTTGCTTTGATGGTGCTGCAAAGTCTTCTGGACTTTGCTGCGGGGCTGGGGGTTTCTTCAAGACTCATCAGACGAGAATTACTAAATGGTTTCTCAATTGTGGTTCGGGATCAAACACCAAGGCTGAGCTAATGGGTCTCTGGGCTTCTCTTCTATTAGCCTCTTCTTGGTCCATCTCTCATCTTCAGGTTCGTGGAGATTCAAGCGCCATCATTGATTGGATCAATCAAAAAACAGAGCTCCACTCGGTTCAGGTAGAGGGCTGGAAAATGAAGACTCTGGAACTCTCAAAAAGGTTCACTAATTTGAATTGTCAGCACTTCCCTAGATCATTTAATCAAGAAGCAGACGCTCTATCTAAGAGAGCTCTCTCCCAGTTGCCCGGGAAACTCTCGATCTACCACGTTGAAAATGGGATCGAGAGTCCCACCACAGTCATGGATATTTTCTGATCCCCAGCGGCCATCTTCAGCCGATCCGACTGTCCATTCTTGAGTTTTCCAGCAGGTGGCTGGG